>JAPEVG010000097.1:0-90959 GCA_029747595.1 Trametes cubensis
TCATTGCGGTGCTTAGACGTCCTGCTCCATTGCATTCTAGACGTTGGTCTAGCAGTCTATCGAGCCAGAGCACTGGTATCGAGGCATCATAGGCACAACAATATTTATCAATGTGCTACGGAGACTGTTCAGAACCGTGAAATCACCCGATAGTCAAAACAGCTGTAGCGAACTGTGATAATCTGCGGATAGTGAATTTAACTGTCTAATTTTACAGCGTCTAGAACACTGAAATTAGGCTTTCATTACTCTGTCCATTCATTATCACTGTTTTCACTTCCCACAGTGTACATGGGCTATCGCGAGCTGGATGACTGTTGCACACGATGGCGTAAGCTTCGGATCCTAGGTACAGAACCACACATGGCGTCTTCAGTGAGATTGCCAGTGAGTAGAGAATTTTGATCCTATCGACACGCGTTGCGGTGCATAGCGTTGGTAGAAGAAACAGTTGAATATCACGCTACACATTAAAAACAACATGAGTATGATGGTGCTGAGTATGGATGCGCGCATCAACAATTGGGAGTGTAACAAAGACTACTAGTACAACAGAAATGACGTAGTAGTACAAGCAGAAGGCGTAGAGAGGTGGAAATATTATAACACATCGGTGAATCAAGGATGGGATCAAAAAGAGTGATGTCAGAATCGTAGAAGAACGTGAAGTCGATCGTGAAGGTGGTCATCTAGCTTTCATGGCCAGGTCGTACGTGCAGAGAATGGTGATGGTGGTGCTTGTCTTTAGACGTTGCCCGCAGCATCCGCGGTGGTAACGGGAGCGGTTCCGGCTGGCTGAGCAGTGTTGCCGTACCCGGCTTGAGTGGTGTGGCCGGCGTACGCGCCCTTGTCGGTGTACTTGCCCGAGTGGAGACCGAAGGTCGCGTAGTCGACACCGCGCAACTCCCAGAGGAAGAAGAACAGGAACACGGGTCCTGCGAGAATATCGAGGATACCGTACCAGATCATCTCCGAAGTGACGGTGATGACGTTGCCGCCCTCCGCGCATGCCCAAGCGATCGGGTAGAGCAGGAGGAGGAAGGACAGGTATCCCGCGGCCATGAGGTATCCAGTCCGAAGAACGCCCCCTGCAGCGAAGGTCGTGTGAGGGCCATGCCAGAGCAGGACATACCTAATAGAATGATATGAGACTTAGCGCCGTGTACGACATCCTCACCATTCAGGAGGCACGTACCAAATGTAGAACAGCGCTGCGACGCCGAAGGTGTAGTAACCCCACTTGTACGTGCTAGGTACAAGGGCAGCAACAAGACCCGTGATGACGAGCACGATGCCCATAAATAGCGTCGTGAAGATGTCGGAGAGCGACAGTCCCGTGGCGAGCAAGAGCTCGAGAAGCAAGAGCGGGAAACAGATGAACCACTGGATGTAGCGCACAAACTGAAGACAACGTGCAGCGCGTCAGTCGTGTTCACAATTGAAACGGTACCGGCGGACGTACCCAGATCTGCCGAGTGCCGTCACCCCTGAACTCGACGCGAACTGGCGTCGCGCCGAGATCAGACGCCATGGAGAAGTAGGCAAGGGAGCCCGTGGTAAGGACGACGATGGCAATTTGGTGGAAGAGACGTGTGCCACGGGGCCTCTGAGGGTCTTGGTGAGAGGCATGTTGGTCACACAGAGACACGAACACGTACCGAGAACGTCCATGCAACTACAGCAAGGAGGGAAACACCGAAAATTGAGAAAGCTGCCCACAGCCAGTCGGAGCCATGGGTTGACAGGTGGTAGGTAGCGTTCGGGGGGTTGAGCTCAAGCGCCTTGTTGCCCATCGCGAATTCTGTTGACTAGGAGAGCGCGAGTAGAAGCTGGGCGTATGAGAGCGCAAACGCTGCTGCGTGACTAGGAATGCAGGACTCTCAGGATGCTTTGGTGCACTGAGGGGTGAAGAAACAGGAGGTCATCTGAAGAGCCTTTATAGCTGCCTAGGTCGCAGAGACCCGAAAGCCATACCACCAGACCGATCGGGCGTCGTGCAATATCGGAATTCGGCTTACTCACGGTGACATTGGTGAGAGCGTCGGACGAAGTCATGAGTCGGGATGTGCGCCCAAAGCGATTCGTGAACGTTCTCCGGCGTTGGTCAGCTCTAAACAAAGTGCGAAACGTTTCGCGGTTTGCGTCATAGCGCGCTTCTGTCGCCCGAGAACGCGCCCTCGGACGAGAGAACCTACAGAATCGCCCGACATGTGCCGCATTAGGCGCGACGGGATCGCACAGATGTGCGACGGAAGACCTGTTCCAGACAATTGCTAATTCCGCGATGACGTCCTAAGCCGCGACGCGAGAGGAACTTGTGACTGAGAGCATGAAATAGAGACTCTGGATCCAGCCGGGAGGCGCGCATGTGGAATTAGACGGACTAAGACGGTGAGTCCAGATGAGCGGTAGTCCAGACAGGAGCAGGCCCAGAGCAGACTAGCGAAGCTCAGGAGGAAGCACAAGCCGAAACTCGCCTCATCGACGAGACCTGCAGAAAGTCAAGATGGCGACTGTGTCGGGAGAACACGGCGTGGAGATACGACACCATCGGAACCCGGCATGTGCTGTCCATAACACACGTTCACTGAACCATAGACGGGCGTGAGTTCTGTGGCTGAGGCAAAAGTCTCGGACGACGCGCAAGAGCCTGTAGTAAGGAGTCAGGAGAGGATAAGAGGAGACAGTCTGGGGCAGAAGCTGGAACCAGTCCCTGCTCGACACAAGCGCTCATGGCGACTGTCCCACGGTCTTCCGTCGCGCGTGGGGCGCGTCAGTACGAGCGCTTCTTCAGACCTTGGATTCCGCAATGGCTGCCACACGTCCAGCACTCCGGAAAGTAGCCAAGGAGCTCAATGAGGGTCAGTCCAATCCTCTTTCCTAGCAGGACCACCTCTCAACATGCTGCAGGTACAACTAGCTTGGCCATGTCCCTCACGGGCCTCCCTCGTACTGCGCTACCAACCGATATACGGAGGTTGTGTGGCAAGTCAAAAATCGAGAATGTCGTGAACGGTGCGCTCTCGTTCTCTCCTCTCTACTCCATGTGATGACTAAATGGATATGGTGGTCCACCTATATAGTGACTCTCGAACACGAGCGATTCAGACCGACGGGCCAAGGCTTCATCAGCTTCTCCCGTCCAGAATATGCCTACGCCGCCCTCAAGAACTTCAAGCAAGCTGTCGTGGGCGGAAAGACCGTTCAAGCGCGTGCTGTGGACACACCACTGGTCATTCCCCGTTCAAGAGGAACGAAAGGCGTATTGGAAGCAGCTCGACGTGGCGCCATTACTGGCAACGGACCCAGTGGAGGTGTTACCGGCTCGGGTCGCAATGTTGTCATGTACGGTCTTCCGGGGAGATTGTATGCGGAAACGTTGGTGGACATCCTGCGCTCTTTCAAGCTTGCAGGGTCGGAGTATGGCAAGGAAGTCATCGTGAAGCTCGAGGCCAAGTGAGTTGCGCTAATTCCTCATCTTTGGTCAGCACTCATGTCGTCACAGAGGTCTGAGCACTTCCCGATTCCTCGTGCGCACTGCGTCCGTTTCTGAAGCATACCGCCTCGTCCGCACATTCCATATGCGATTATGGCGACCAGACATCAATGGTGACAAGTACATGACCCACGCTTTCGTAGTCTGGTAGCTGTCGCCCATGGTCAGGATCTTGTTATGATACACTCGGCATGCCATCTAATGCGTATTAACGGGTAATAATCATGCTGATGCGGGATAGTTAAGAGCATGCATAAAGATATTGAGGCAGATATACAGCGTAGGTAACCGAAAATGTGAGGCAAAAGGGAATGTGGGGATCTACATTCGGTTGGCGTCGTGCTCCGGTTCCTCGATACGCGCGCGAGGCTCCTACAGACAGTCTGTTTCAGTAGAAGCGTTGAGGGAACTGAATCAATACTGACCCCTCGTCCGCTTCCGCCTTCGTCTTCTGGGGATCGCCCACGCTTGAGCGTCGACGACTCCTGCACATGCTCGGCTTTCCAGTCGCCTCCTCCGCCAGCGACAGCCCCTGGGACGTCTTGCGCATCATGATACCGCTCCTCAACCTCCCTCCTGCGTTCCATCTCGATACGTTGTGCCTGGGCGCCCCAACCACCCCGACCGGGGTCGTAATCTTGTCGGTGCTCGTCTCGAACCTGGACATCTGTGTTTAATAAAGCCCAGGACATGAAACGTGGATCTCACCTGGCCTCCGCTTTTCCCTCTGCCAAATTGTCGTCCGTCCCGGTAACCCACGTCAAGGTCACACCGAATAATACGCTCGTCGAGCTTGGTGCCGCTAATGTACCGGAGGCAAGCTAGTGCCTCCGCATGAGTGTAATATTCAACAAAGCAGAACCCACAGGGCGTCCTGAGCAACATTGACCCCTAAGTTAGACGAACAGTTGTGAGCAGAGAGGGGGGGACACACACCTAGTGTTCCGGTCGAGTCCCATGATGATACGTTTAATTCCACCACCATCTTCGGGGGTAGTGCACTTAGAAAACAGTTCATATATTTGCTCTTCGGTCGTATAGAAACTCAGGTTTCCGACCTGTTCAGCATGCTCAGCATATTCGGACTAGACAACCGGAAATGTGGCGCACGTAGAGGGTGGTCGTTTTCGAGAGGATGTCATACTGCGTCTGGCGGTCAATCCTCGACTGCGAGTCTTTGTAGTTGGAAGGCTGATCAAGGGGTGTGACTATGTGCGCCATGGCGGTAGGATGTGGTCGAAAAGCGAATGCAATTCGAGGCGGAGTGGACGTCCAGTGAAGAACGCTAGTAAACAGCAAGCGCCCATGATGCCAGTGTAGTTGGGCTCACGTGCGAAGCTCGACGCGTCGTCTTCACCGGCCGCGTCAGCTCTGCGCTCTGTACGACACCCTCACCCTTGCACCCTCCCCTTCCTTCGCAACCAAACACTTACGAACATGGATGAAATTGGCGTAGAGATTCAGAAGGAGGTTCGTGAATGCCTCCAAATTCGTAGGCTAATGCGCTGATTACTCTGTGCAGGAGCCAACCTTCGAGACTGTGGTCGAGGACAAGACCGCGCTCCTGCAGGAGCTGGAGCAAGAAGAGGACCTATACTTGAAGTACAAGAAGCTGGCGCGGCATTTGGAGATGCTTGATATTCAGGAGAGCTACATCAAGGACGAGCAAGCGAACCTAAAGCGCGAACTCATCCGCGCGCAAGAGGAAGTCAAGCGCATCCAGTCCGTCCCACTCGTCATCGGGCAATTCCTCGAGCCCATCGACCAGCACACCGGCATCGTCGGCTCAACAACAGGGTCCAACTACGTCGTCCGCATTCTCTCCACTCTTGACCGCGAGCTGCTCAAGCCCTCTTCCTCGGTGGCCCTCCACCGACACTCGAATGCCCTCGTCGATATCCTTCCCCCGGAGGCGGACTCGTCAATTGCAATGCTTGGGAAGGAGGAACGACCGGATGTCACCTACCAAGACATTGGTGGTATGGACGCGCAGAAGCAGGAGATTCGGGAGGCGGTCGAGCTGCCGCTAACGCACTTCGACTTGTACAAGAAGATTGGTATTGACCCTCCTCGTGGCGTATTGCTCTACGGCCCTCCAGGTAAGATATCATGTTGCACTGGGATAGACGTATTCTTACAGGGTCTTTGCAGGGACGGGAAAGACTATGCTTGTCAAGGCGGTCGCCCATCATACAACCGCGTCATTCATCCGTGTAGTTGGCAGTGAATTCGTGCAGAAGTACCTCGGAGAAGGTCCCCGTATGGTCCGCGACGTGTTCAGGCTGGCACGAGAAAACGCACCTGCTATCATCTTCATTGACGAAATCGACGCGATAGCGACGAAGCGTTTCGATGCACAGACCGGTGCCGATCGTGAAGTGCAGCGTATCCTGCTCGAGCTCCTGAATCAGATGGACGGTTTCGACCAGGGCAGCAACGTCAAGGTAAGTTGGCTGGTTGCGCGGTTGCAAACCCTGAACTCAACGGCGCATGTCCCTCCCGTAGGTTATCATGGCCACCAACCGAGCGGACACGTTGGACCCCGCGCTGCTGCGTCCAGGTCGTCTGGACCGGAAGATTGAGTTCCCCCTACCGAACCGCCGCGAGAAGCGTCTAATCTTCCAGACCGTAACAAGCAAGATGAACTTGAGCCCAGACGTAGACTTGGAGGATTGTGAGTGGCGAGCGCGTCTCTCTGCCTACGATGATCTCACTAGCGCCCAGATGTGTCCCGTCCGGAGCGGCTATCATCTGCAGAAATTACGTCGATTGTGCAGGGCGCGGGTTTGCAAGGTGCGTGCAGTGTATCTCATGAGCGTATTTGGTCATCGTTTGACGCGACCTTGGCAGCGGTACGCAAGAACCGCTACGTTGTGCTACCCGCGGACTTTGAGGAGGCGTGGAAAGTATGTGTTTGGTCTTGTTTGGCCCATCACCGCGCTCGAAAATATATAAACTCACCTCTTTCTCCCTCTTCCCTCAGCAAAACGTCAAACGCCAGGACGAGACGTTGGACTTCTGTACGCTGCTGCTCTTCTTCCTTTATGCTGCTGCTTGTCCTGACTTTTCTTCTGTGTTCACTAGACCGGTGATTTGCTATCGTATGTTGTTATGGTGAGTACCTGATGACGTGTTCCTCCCTCGTCCTGATTCTCATCGACGGTGCCCGTTCCCAGGTTCCGTGTGTACTCTACTGGACAATATATTCCTTGCATCTCGAGCCTTCGACGGCGCGCGTGAGTTCTCGTACAACATCCAGAACACGCTCTTCACTTTAGTGCTCCTTCGTCATCACCTCCCGATGGAGTACTCATTCAGAGAGCAAGATTGAGCGATCTGATGATCATCCCGTGCATTTTTGCCTCGTCCTCCGTTGGCCACTGTCGTGGTCGGGCATGGAATGTTCGCGCATCTCATGTGTGGAGGATGTGGTTCACAGGCGGGAGACATCCCTCCATAGCTCTCTTGTGATTCTTCGTGTATCTACCAGGTACGTCGCGCGCTCTGCCTGCTGCCTTCTGCCGTTGCTCACTGGTCCCCGCGATAGATTCGTCTCAATGCTACGTCATGTCTTCTTTCGTCTTTCGTGCGAGCGTGTGCTACGTTGTCTTGTCGACGCTCTCCAACACTCTGGGTGACGTTCACGTTCTCACACGTTCATCCTCATTTTATGGGAGCAAGAGCAACCTTGCGCCCGCCGCTCTAGCGGCAGACCCTAGAACAGTGGGGGCTGTCGACTCGTATAGGCGGTGTCATCTCTCCATCCCTTACGTCTACCTCTACCTCTCGTACTCTCCAATATAATCCTATCGTCTGAACATACTCCTTATCAACGCGGTGTGCGTCTTGGCTTCAGCAATGGTGGGTGTCTTCTTTCTGCCTTTACCGCGCGTGTGGAGCAGCCCACTGACACTTCCAAGCAATGCACCCTCGTCATGAGCTATTGAGTGCAGTATCCTTCATTTTGTCGCTCTCTGGCACTCTGGGTGGCGTTCGTTCGTGGCGCGTCCACCCTCAGTTAGAAGAGCAAGAACGATGTGTCCCGTTTCCTTGGCGGTGCCTTCGGCCAGGTGAAGGTCGCCGAATGATAATACAACGGGGACATGCATAACGCGTCTTCCGAGTCGACCGTACCTGTATCATACAACAATATATTTTCTTCTACACCTACACCCGCTATACCTTCTATACAAGACAGCCACCCCCTCGAGGCTCGAGCTATCCAAGTTTTCTCCAACGACGAATGCTAGCACCTCCTGCTACTTCTTCGCCGGCTGCCCGAGCTCGCTCGCGCGCTCCGTCGCGACCTGGATCGCGCGTGCGATCGTCGACCGCACCCGGCCGTCCTCCATCGCGAGCAGTCCGGCGATGGTGCACCCACCGGGGGCTGTGTGTCCGGGGTTGCAGCGGTTGTGGTTAAGAGAGGGGTTCGTGACCATGATGAGCGCGCGTGTACATCGGGGGTGAGGAGGAGATCCAGGCACAGCGGCATAGGCGAACGCGAACGCGAACGCGGAGAGAAGAAGCGGAAGCGGGGAGGAAGATGACGGGCGTCGGACGGGTACAGAGGAGACAAAGGAGAAGAGGAGAAGGACGTACTCGTGACTGCATCCTTGAGCTGGGCGGGGTGCGTGCCGGCTTGGAGGGTCATGCGCGCGGCGCCCTGGAGGGCTGTGTGTGCGCGCATCCACGGATTCCCAGACACATCGCAAGCGAAGAACAAGGGAAGGGGAGAGGGAGTGTTCCCGAGGTGGCCGATCAGCACGAGCGGGATGGGGTCAGCNACAAAGCAGGAGAGATCAGGACAGAGAGACCAGGAACGTACTCTGCGCGGCGAGCTCGAGGGCCTCGGCGCGGGGGAGGCCCATCATGACGCCGCCGTCGGCCATGGCCTCGAGGAAGATGCACGCGAAGGCGGGGCCGGAGCCGGAGAGCGCGGTGCACGCGTCGAAGTGCTTCTCCTCGAGGAAGCGGCAGCGCCCGATGGAGGAGAAGATGTTGAGGATGATGGACCGCTCGAGCTCGAGCGCGCTCGCGTCCTCGGCGGGCTTGAGCGTGCTCACGACGGTCATGCCCTCGCGGATCTGCAGCAGGTAAGGTACGAGTGAGCGGCAGGATTGATCGGTGGTGAGAGGACGGAGATGCGTATGGGTGGGAGGCGGAAGTGAAGGTCTGGGACGTACTTTGCAGGGGGTGTTGGGCATGGCGCGGACGACGCGCGTGGTGGGCCCGACCATAGCTTCGAGCTGGGCGATGGTCACGCCGGCGAGGATGCTGATGAGGAGCTTGCCCTCGAGGGCCTCGCGCATGCCCGGCTCGCTCAGGATCGCGCTCGCGAGCTGGGGTTTACAGCTGCACCGCGCCGGCCAAGCAATGTGCAATATGCAGCAGATCAGCGATCGCCCGAGACAGATGGACTGGAGACGCACCAGAGGATGACGACGTTTGATTCCCGGACGGCGTTGACATTTCCCCTGCAGACGATCTCGACGCTGCGGCCGAGGGTGCCAGAGACGAAGAAGGCGGCGCTGAGCTTTTTGGCAGACTCTTCGCGGCTGACGCAGGCGATGAAGCGGGAGGGGAGGGACTCGTCGTCGAGGGTCTGGGGGGTGACTGTGCCCGGGGTATGGGACTCCCACTTTGGGTGGTGGGGGATGGCGGAGCCGGAGGCCTTGGACTCAAGACTTGCGAGGACGCCAGAGAGGATGGCAATGCCCATGGTTCCGCATCCTGTGGTGGAGATAGTGAGGATGCGAAGGGGAAGGAGGGAGGGGAGGAGGAGGACCTAGCACGCAGAGAGTGTAGCCCATCGTTGGAGAGCGTCAGGTGAGGTGTGGTTCAGAGCTCGAAACGGGACGCTGGGTGAATCTGATGGTGGATGATCGGAGGAAGGAGAGAGGCGGAGGCGAAGGACAGCAACTCTAGCGACGGACGCGGGACGGGTACTGTACGCTATATCAACTCCTCCCACCACACAACATGCCTCCTCTCCCTCCCCTGCCCGTGCATCAAGTACTACACACCAGCCATGTCCGAGTCACTTCGCTCTGCCAGCTCTGACTCCAGCTCCCTTCCCTCCGACGTTCCGCACGTCTTCGTCACAGTCGGCTCGACCCGCTTCGACGCCCTCGTCCAGAAAGCTCTCTCCTCCCCCGTCCTCGACATCCTCCGTGCAAAGGGCTACCGCTCCCTCGACGTCCAGTGCGGAAACTCCTCCTTCGACTCCGCCGCCTTTCACCAGTCCGCCCCCGACCACTGGCACCGCTCCGACCGAGGGCTCGACATCAACGTATGGCGGTTCAAGCCTTCTCTCAAGAACGACTATGACCGGGCCAATTTAATCATCAGCCATGCAGGTAAGTTTGCCAATTTCCCCGCACCCTCGCGCTTCTCGCCGCCCCCGCTCTCCCGCCAACCTCCCCTCTTCCCCAGGCTCCGGCACCATCATAGACGTCCTCCGCCTCGGCAAGCCCCTCATCGTCGTCCCAAACCCCACTCTGCTCGACAATCACCAGAAGGAACTGGCGGACGCGCTCGCTGGTCTCGGCCACCTCAGGTCCTCCACTGTCGCGTGAGCACACTCTATTCAGTCCGCCCTACCTTCCCTTGCTCACGCTCCCCGATATGTCGTGTTCTCCAGCGATCTACCCCAGGCCATTGAGAAGCTCGACCCCGCGAAGCTCGTGCGCTTCCCTCAGTTCGACGGCAGCAGGTTCCGGGAGCTGCTGGATGAGGAGATGGGCTATGTGGATGTCGATCTCGATCACAAATCCAAGAACGGCGCGAGACGCTGATTCGGAGGGGTGGACTCCTCTCACTAATTATTCTGATCCATCTCTCTCCGCTCTTGCACTCTTGTATCGTTGTCGTCGTCCGTCGCATCCTCCCATCTCACTGTGATATATACCCCACCATTGTAGCATTCCCAATCTAAGCATAACATCCTCTCGCTTGCATCTATCGCCTGATCGTCCCACTCTGGTCTCTCTTCCTTGCTCCGACGGAGCGCTCTCTCAGACCTCGACACTCCGGCTACCATGCCCAACGTCAAAGCCACCACTGTGTCTGCTGACGACCCGCAGGCGTACGAAGACGCCCACGTACACGCCGTCTACGACGAGATCGCGCCACANTTTTTCGTCGACGCGTTACAAGGTGAGTCCCAGACCTCCCTCTTACTCGCGACGCGCTCCGTCCTCCGTCATCCTCCCGTTCCGCTCACCCATGGTCCATCCGCACGCGTGAGACCCGAATTCTGTCCCCAAACATCGTCCACTGTCTACTTTTCATTCCGTACAGCAGCACCCCACTGACCCATCCACACCCCAGCCCTGGCCCATCATCGCCGCCTTCCTCTCCTCCCTCCCGCCGGGGGCAGTCGGGGTCGACCTCGGCACGGGCAACGGCAAGTACCTGCCCCTCCCCGCCGACCGCCCGGGCAGCGTGTGGACGGTCGGGCTGGACAGGAGCCGGAACCTGCTCGAGATCGCGCGCCGCGCGGGCGGGGCGCTGCGCGAGGTCGTCTGGGGCGACGTGCTCGGCCGGCCGTGGCGGCTCGGGGCGTTTGTGAGTTGCCCGCTGGTTTTTGGGAGGGAGGAGAGTGGGCTGATTGTTCTTGGTTGGGCTGTGTGATAGGACTATGCGATTTCGATTGCGACGATACACCATCTGGCTACTCCCGCGAGACGGAAGGCGGCGGTGAAGGTGCGGTTTCTACCCTCCTCTCGCGTCCCGAGACGAGCGGCGTGCTAACATACCGTGATCTGCGTAGAGGCTGCTTGAGTGCATCTCGCCCTCACACGGCCGCGCGCTCATATACGTCTGGGCGATCGAGCAAGACGAACTCTCGAAGCGGAGCATCCCCGTCGACGCGGGAAGCACTCCGCCGCCGCCGCCGCCGCCGCCCGACGCGCGAGCCACTCCGTCCCCAAGTCTAGAGAGCGGGAAGGGGCAGGACGTGTTCGTGCCGTGGGTCCTTGCGCAGCCACAAGAGCCCAAGCCCAAAGCCCGCCGGAAAGGGAAGCTCGGTGAGCGGAGTACGGAGAGCAAGACGGAAGAGGCGACGTCTACATCCGAGGTGCAGTCTGGTGCATCAGGTGCGACGGCGGCCCCGAAGGTGTTTGATCGGTACTATCATATGTTCGCCAAGGGCGAGCTGAACGAACTGGTGACCGAGGCCGCGGTGGAGATGGGTTTGCATGTTGGAGAGCCCAGGCTGACGGGCGAGGGCGTGCACATCGTACAGGATGGTTGGGAGAGGTCCAACTATTATGTAGAGCTGCGTCGATGGAAATCGTGAATCCGCTTCAGAGGACTGTTTTGGCCGTGCAGGCGACGACCACGGCCTGTTTGGTCACTCAAAAAGCGTAGCGAGGTATCACACGGTTGTGAGGAGCGGGCGGGCTACGCCCGGTGGTATGTTTTGGACGTGGTGCAAAGCAATGAAGTAAAATACAGTGGAAACCCAATGAAGCAAATCACTCGCTCGCGGCCATGACTGTTCAATAAACGTCAATCTAACGCCTCCAGTGCTTGAGGATAGAAAATACGCACTGGCGTTGATCAGGTCACCCCCGCTCTCCTTCAATACCCGGACGGCCTTTGCGCGTGAGCAGCCGACCTGCTGGACGACGAGGTCGATGTCCTTGGGGTCGACGCCGGTCTCGTCGACGTTGCCGTCCTCCTCGACCGCCTCGAGCTCGGGGATGTCGTCGTCATCGTTGCCCGTGTTGCCCACACCGGAGCTCTCGAGGTTGGGCATGCCTGCGCCGGCACCGCTCGCGAGCTGCTGCGCGGCGGAGAGCTGCGCCTGCGCGTTCATGTCCTCGATCTGCAACCCGACACCCGTTTACGATACGTCCTGTGAGTGCGATCGGAAGAGGAGATGCGCACCTTCGCCTCGCCGAAGACGATGTAGCAGTCGCTGTTGGGCGACTTGTACACGTCGGGGTTCGCGATCACGAACAGGATCTGCACACGGACAAGGACACGGCACGGACATGAGCCTCCTGTCGACCCTCCCTCTCTCTCATCGCGCAACAAGGACAGGGAAAACGCACGTTCTTAGGCCTCCGGAGGGTGACACGGGTGATGCCCGGCACCTTCTTCAGCCCGAGGCTGAGCAGCGCCTTCCGCGCCTTGCGCTCGGAGCGCGACTGGATCTTGTCGAGCGCCGCCTGCGAGGTCGGGTCCTCGTCGTGCGAGTGGTCGTGGTCGTGGTCATGCTCGTGGTCATGCTCGTGCTCCGAGTGGTCGGAGTGGACTTCCTCGATGGTGGCGGACATCTCTGTGGTAGCCGATGGCCAAGGAGGGCGCGCAGAGAGAAGAGGGCAGGTCAGTCAGCGCCCCGTAGCGAAGTAGTATTACATCCAGATGCGCGTGCGGCCATCCATCCCGTTCCCGACGGCCGACGCACTCAGGAACGGCATGGACGCGTACGGCAGACGGTAGGGCGTGGGGATCGCGCTCACCGTTGGATTTTGGCGGGGGCTGGGGAGTCGTAAGGGTTGCTCGCTGTGGGCGACAGTGGCGAAGAGCGGACACGCGTAACCCTAACCTCAAACCATTGTCACCCAATATGGCCTGGGCGCATGTGCGTGGATGAGCGCCCAATATGATTGCTACTCCTGTTCATACCACTGCCAGGCAGTATGAACTTTGAACTGTGCTCTGTGCAGGCTTTCTCAATCCACTGCGCACTCATTGGCTCAATCCTGACGTTGTCTCTCTCCAAGAGCTTGACCTTTGCGGATTGATGCCAGAAACTACACGTCTGTGCACTAGGAGCCTGAGTCGTAGCTCGTTCTGGCACCCAGAATACTGAGGTTGGCTTGGACTGCCTGCCATTCGTTTTTCTGGCATGGTGTCTGTACCGAGTTGGGTAGATGATCGTCACAATGACAGGTTCTGACACAAGTGTACATGTCCGCTCCAACTGGGGTACATTGACGACGTCATCCAAGTTGACGAGCCTATAAACACCCTGAGACGACCTGTGGTAGACTTGCTTTTTTCGCCTCTTGCACATTTCTGTCTTTTCTGCAGCATACCCCGAAGCATCATGGAGCCAGAGACGAAGCAGTCGGTATACCACTCCATGCCTTTCCATGCTGCAGGGACGGCGATGATGAGCTTCAAGCCAATCAACTCAATTCACCAACATCTCTGTGCCTTTCACGTTTACTCGTAGGTGCCGAGCTCCTTTCGGACGAGATACCGCTTTTGAATGAGGTAGTTGTGCAGTCAAGACCGGTCTCGCCATGTCGAAGCCCATCACTACTGCAAACATCTCTCGCCGGACTTCCACCAATGCATCATTTACGACTCGGACAGCCCAAACGCAAAGCTCATCGGCATCGAGTACATCGTCTCAGAGAAGGCAAGTGTCTTGGCATTGCTCTGATTGATTATCGAACGCTCTTGACGTATCTGTCGAAGTAGATTTTTACAACGCTTCCTCTGGAAGAGAAGAAGTTTTGGCATTCCCATAAGTACGAGGTCGGTAGATTCTTTGACTTGCGTGCCGCGGACGATGAAACTTGGCGCTCAGGTGGAAAGCGGTCTGTTGCAACTAGCAACCAAATCCCTCGTTCCTGGTGAGTATGCGAGGCCCGTCGGTTGAATTGTAGCTTATTCGTGGGCACAGGTACAGCAACGGATGCAGCCGAGCAACCCGCGATGCTCGAGCTTCAGAAGACCTATGGGAAGACAATCCATACGTGGGCGATCGACATCTCCCCGGAGCTCCCTCTAGGCTCTCCCAATCTCATGGTGTCATACACGGCCGACGGCCAAGGGCCTCCCGAGCATATGGTTCAGAAACGCGACGCGGAGTGGGGACAAGATACCGCGGCGAAGAGAGAACTTCGCAAGGGCTACTTGCCACCTTATGAGAAAGCCGACGGCGCGGACGAGTGGGAGAAGACGC
This sequence comes from Trametes cubensis, assembly GCA_029747595.1. NCBI lineage: Eukaryota > Fungi > Basidiomycota > Agaricomycetes > Polyporales > Polyporaceae > Trametes > Trametes cubensis. The sequence continues at coordinate 14,424 of JAPEVG010000097.1, forward strand.
ATCGAGGAGTCAAGTTCGACGTGAATGAGGTGGCTCTGTAGTGACTCAGACCCGTCGTCTGCCTCATGTCATGCCTTGTGGTTGTCAATGGTAATGACGATTCCCTTGCCACTTTACGTTCTTGTGCATCATGTCGAGCGCGGGCGGTATCCAGACGTGCTGCGGCGCTATGTGCAGTACCCATGAGGCAGGGAACGATCCGATTCGAAACTCTGTTCTTGCTTCTCATCTGTGGGCTACCCATGAGCCCGGTTCTCGCGTTCACATGTCCGCGACTCGGTTCACGTGGGATACGTTCGCAGGTATATAAAGATAGGGTACGTATACGTGCGAACCATCTACGACCACTGTCACTGACATTCGCCACCGTCGCTAGCTCGACGGAGGACCACCCCAGCCCACAACGAGAGGTACGCAAATGGCCTGGACGCCTTTGAGGTACCAACCCTTCAAGGGGTTATACTTGGCATACCTCGCGGTCACCTTCTTCCTCATCCGTGTTCCGCTATGGTATCTCTGGTTTCTGCGGCGGAAGAATCGACCTAGGGCATCATGGTCCATTTCGAAGTGTATTCGTGTCATGGCCTACCGCGAGCTCACGACTCTCCCGGTGAAAGTCGGCTTGAACAGTGGGCACCCGGTCCCAAAGTCCGACGATGAGCTCAAGGATGCGCGTGTTGTCTGGATCGACGGGCTTGCTGAAGATTCTCCTGCGTTCTGCGGCGAGGTCCGATCCTTCGCGAGCACCTCAGGGGTGGAACCAGCTCGTATTCCTGCATATTGGTTCCTCAAGCCGGGCAGTATCCCGCCTAAAGATATGAAGGCCCAGGCGGGAGAGAGGACAGTGCTTTACATACACGGGGGCGCATTTCATGTAGGTGCTGGTCGCGACCATGGATGAACTGTGGTGCTGACGACTCGTATAATCCTTCTAGTTGGGGAGCGCCCATCCACGCTCTCATGCATCGAGTATAGCCCACGGGCTACTCGCCCATAGCAAGAGCTTGACGAGGATCCTAGCTGTAGAGTATCGCCTCTCAGCGACCCGCCCCGACAAACCGGCGAATCCATTCCCGGCAGCCCTCCTAGACTGCATCGCCGCATACCAATATCTCGTCAAGGATCTCGGTTTTGCGCCTTACAACATCACGGTCACCGGCGACTCCGCGGGCGGTAACCTCGCGTTTGCCCTCGTCCGACATGTCGTCGAGAACAACATCCCGGGGCTGCCCCGCCCCGGCCGGCTGCTCTCGCTCTCGAGCTGGCTTGATCTGTCCTTCTCTCGGGAGACCCCAGACTCCTCGCTGGTGCGCAACTTCGCGACGGACATCTTCTCCACGAGCCGGTCGAACAGGTTCGGCGGGTACGGGATGCAGGCGTACCTGGGGCCGCTGGACCGGGAGCAGGCGAAGACGAATCGCTACATATCGCCCGTGTCGCTGTTCATCAACCCGGACGGAGGGTACTTCAGGCGCTTCCCCCGGACGTTCGTCTCCGCCGGCGACGCGGAGAAGATACTTGACGACTCGCTGGCGGTCGCGGAGAGGCTGATGGCGGACGGTGTCGAGGTGACCGTCGATATTGTCCCGGACGCGGTGCACGACTTTATGGTGTTTACGTGGCACGAGCCGGAGCGCACGGAGGCGCTGAAGAGGGCATGCAAGTGGTTGGACGACTAGGACGCTTCGGTACGCGTAACGCATACAACACGGCGCATGACGACTGTGGCTTTACTACGCGCTGGGAGCTAGAACTGCCGTTACGACCTCTTTGTTGTATTGTAACTGATCCATTGGTCTCGTCTTGAGCCTGAGTGGCATAAGCTATGCAACGACCACTGCTCTGGCAGCTTCTGGCAGCCGCTGCAATGTTTTCTGTGCAGCCCCGCCAAGTTGACATAGAAGTACACGGCGTCGTGCCCAATCCAAGTATACCATGATATCTCGTCGATAAAGTCGATTACCCGCACCGCTAGTCCGTCAAATACTGCATCTCTCAACGCAACGTCCGTAACCGCCACTCCGGCGACTGTGAGCCGACGTACTGCCCTCTCATTTCAAGTCAGCCACGTTTCAATGCAACTAGTATCTCATCGCTGCCCACCAAGGTTCTTCATAACTCTCGTGAGGTCGCAAGTCGGGTACTCGAGAGGCCGTCATTGCATGGAGACGTCGTGCCCCCATCACCTAGTGCCACAATTTAATGTCAACAAAAGGGCCACAACGTTCAAGTGAAGTGTGCTCACATAAAAGCAGGTGACGATGAAGGAGAACATGTCGTGCGGCGAGAACGGAGCTCCTATACCACTTGAAGGGTTCAGCATGTGGTACCGGTACCGTGGTCCGTCAATGAGCATCGTGTCGCCCTGAAGCTGGCATAGGTACACTGTGTTGAGGCCCATTAACATGCCCGCAGGCGCGCCTGAGTCCCTTAGTTGGACGAACATCTTCAAGACAATTAGCCTCTGTCACTGGCTCAGTGTTACATTAAATTCACCTGCATAAACATGGCGACCACAGCGTTGAGCTTCCCGCCCTCGGTTATAGCAGGGTGGTCTATCTTGCCATCGTCAAGCCATCTCATAATCATTTCCTGGTTCTCCTCCAGCACCGACTCGATCTCGACCTCAATCGGGCAAAATACCGTCCAATTTGCCCTATTGTGCCACTGTTCGACGACGATGGGCATGATGTCGTACTCCAGCGTTCGTCGGCTGTTCTTGTATGCTACCCCGATACTCATGTCCATTATTGCACCTTCGTGCACCGGCCACACGGCAGGGGTGACNGGGGGGAGCAATCAGTTCAAGTGTTGTTACTTGCCTCGCCAGCCATTGACGGAGGTTGAATTCATTTGCCATTCTGTAGTTTTGTTCGGCGAGGCTCCAGCTGACAGTGTGCCGCGCTTGGTCGACATGGGCTGGCTGAGCCACCATTGCATTCTGTCCCTCGCACTGTCTCCATCTGCATCACGGGGAGCGCGTCACAGCGGCGAACTCGGCCAAACACGGGGTAGGCTGCTTTCTCGAGAGTGCTCAGCGTCCTGTTGCGAGTAGGGCTTTTATCGTCTGGATACTCCGTTTTGGTGGGCCATTTGAGCTCGCGGAGTACTGTGTTAATGGTAGGCATAGTGGTGTGGGTGACTGCGATTATGTCACGAGGCACACGACTTATCAGCACACCGTAGGCGCTGGACGTTTGCCTCTGGTGGCTCCGCCTTACTTAGTACGTCCAGTCGAGTCGCTCTCACTCTGTTGTATCAATTGTCGACCTGGATCCTACTGGGGCATCATACGCTGCTTGCAATAAAGACAGTGGATCACTGCTCTCATATCTAATGCCTACGAGATAACTCCGTCAACACCATGTCCTCATCCACGATCAGCGAACTCTGCGCTCAACTAAGGCTTCTGCTCGATTCCGCTCCGGAAGCAATCTCACTCAACGAGCTGCTTGCCCGCGTCGACACATTCGTGCTAGAATGCTCTTCATCTTCAGACTCGAGCGTGCTCCTCCACCAACTGGAAGATGAACTCCAGGCGATCTACGACGACGTCGTCGGGCACGCACTCTTCCCTCAAGCAGACATCTTCCTGGCCTTCCTGTATCACCTGCGTCCCGTCCTACCGGCAAGCTCGATTATCTCGACCTGGTTCGACTTGGTACTTCGCCCGACCCTCCGCGAGCCGAAGCTGCCGCTCCCCGCAGTGAACTATGCAAAAGAGCTGATTATCTCTGCGCTGGATCCTGGCGGTAACTCCTCGGCCACCGAGGAGGACTCTGCGGAAGCGGACAAGCAGAAGGAGAGGGTAGGCGACTTCCGGAGACGCCTCATGGATCTTTACCTTTTGGACGCGTTCAACGAGAGCTCTGGAGATGACGTACTGGAGTGGGCCGAATTGGACGAAGAACAGAGGGAGAAGAAGGCGTGCTGGAAGGCAAATCTTGAGGACGTTCTCGTTAGAGTTGCACTTGAGCGGCCCCAGGTAAGAGCTCCCGGGACAGGACTCTCGTCTGCAGAAAAACTAATGCCATGATATGCAGGACTTCCTCACGGAGCTCTACCACTGTTTTGTGCTTCCGAGCACTCGCTTACAGCTTCTCATCCTGCTCAACGCATACGTCTCGCAACCTGCATTTGTTGACAACGCTCACGTCCTCGCATCACATCCTCTTATGACAAGCCTTCTGCACTCCCTGACTTTTGACAACTCCTCTACTGTTTGTACCATCGCACTGACCGTCCTCATCAAGCTCCTGCCTATCTTTGCCGTCAAGGCTTGTGCGCAGCTGAAGCGCCTCCTTCCGCATCTGCTCATCGTCCTAGCACGAATACTGTGCTGGAAAGAGCGTCAATCCTCCTCTCCTATCATCCCAGTCTTGCCAGATCCCGAGGACGAGGATGAGGAAGACGCGCTTGCCTCCGACGACGATGAAGACGTCGAGCGCGAGGGCTCCCGCCCGCTTCCCATACGCGAAGACATCGAGTGGGAGCGGCTCGAGCTCACCTTCGAYGGCCCGGCTTCCAAAGCCCCGTCGCCCGACCGCTACTTTACCTTCTTGTATTACCTGTTCCCGTGCAATACGATCCGGTTCTTGCGATATCCCGTCCGGTATCTGACGGACAACGAGGTGGACAGCCTGTACGCTATGGAGTGGGAAGACGCGCTGGACGAAGACAAGATCCGAAGCAAGAGCGAGGTACGTGCTCGCCGCTACAGCGTTCGCCTGCGACTGAAGGGTGCCTAGCCGTTGCTACGGAGGCACGTCCTGCATCCACTTTTGATATGGAGGGAGGCGAAGGAAGAGCTGGAGCAGCCAGATTTCTGGGAGACGTACGGCATCCCTGGCATCGTCGGTGGGGCAACGATGCTTGAAGTCCATAATGCAGCTCTCGGACTACGACAGCAACTCCCCAGCGGAGCGCCGCTTGGTGCGGTGTCAGGAACACCCCCTCCCATCTCGCGGCCCGTGTCGGTTATTGAATCTGCTACGGAGACGGCCAGCAGTGCACCTCTGTCCTCGTCGCTCGAGACTGTCCACCCTGGGGCAGAGGCAGGCCCCTCGTCCGCCCCTGCTGTGCGGAAGATCTCGCTTGCGGACATGGTCGCTACTTCTGTCGCCCTCAAGTCTGGGATGGACATCGAGATTGTGGACCCGTCCCCCGCATGGTCCGCCGTACTGTTCCCCGCTCAAGCTCGGAGCCGCTCGACCTCCCGCACAAAGTCCGACTCGGCGCAGTCTGCGGAACAGACAGATGCGTCGTCGATGCACGCACAGTCAATATCTGAGAGTCAGCAGGAGGATGGAGGCCTTCCTCGGCATGTCGCCCAAGCGATATCAGCGCTACAGCGGGAGGTGTTGCTTTTGAAGACCGATCTGAACCTCGAGCTGTGGACCGCGCGGGAGAACGTGAAGCATATCGGGCGCCTTTACAACGACCGAGTCCTCTCGCGGACAGAGGAGGTCGAGCGTCAGGGTTTGGTGGGTTCCGGTTTGCGTATCTCGACATGAAATACACTGATAAGCGCTGCAGCACAACAAGCTGAAGGAGTACAAGCACACGGTCATTCGATTGCGGCAGGAACTCGAAAAGGCGAAGGAGCAAGCGCTAGCAGCGCGTACGCGATACACGGATTGGAACAGAGAACTGCAAGATCGGATATCTGGTCTGCGCACGGAGAAGAAGACATGGACTACTGAGGCTGCAGCGATGCGTGCTGCGGAGAAAGAAGCCAAGGTGACCGAGGTACCCCAGCTTGCCATCATGTCCCCGCTGACAACATGGGTATAGGACACATTCGCAGCTCAAGGAAGGCTCCTTGCGGATGCAAATAAGCTTGTGTTCCAGTTGGAGACAAGGATCAAGGAGAACGCGCATAAAGTGGACAGGTTGCACGACTACGAGACGCAGATCGACCAGCTCATCACTCTGCAGCGACTGTGGTGCGTGAGGAACACAGCGGTGATCTAGCTAGAGGTATTGATGCGATCGCAGGGAGGCCGACGTACACAAGATCAACAATAGCAAAGAATACTTGGCAGCATTCACGAGCAAGTATAGGAAGATGGAACTGCGGTTACACGCAACGGAGCAAGCGCAAATTCAGATGCAGCAAGAAGCAGCGTGAGTAACAAGGAAGCTTCTGGGATCGATGCGTTGTTCACAAAGAGCATGCAGTGCGCAGAGGCAGAAGATCCTTGAGCTCAGCAACACCATCAAGCTGTACCAGAAAGAGCTGGAAGCGGCGCGCCGTCGTGATACGCTAGGGACAAGCGTGGGCGAAGAAGAATACAGGCGATTGCAAGACACGACTGAGCGTTTACGTAGGCAAAACGACGAGTTGAGGGAGGAGATTGAGGAAGTGAACGCGATGGTGGAATTGCTGAAGGGACGGCAAGGGCTTGTGGTGTCCTCTCCGCGTTCGTCGCCTGTGCTGGGACCAGTGGCAGGGTGAGGGAGTGTACTGAGCGCTAGACATGGGGACCCAGAATGGAAGGTGTTGTAGAACGTCGTGGAAGGGTTTCGAACGTTCGCGCACAGGGTGCAGGCGAGGAGACGGGCGTCTGTGCCTTTATGTGGACAGGGATGGAAGGTTCTCGAACGGAGAGTCGCGCAAAGTACATAAACCCTCGTCCTCTGCCGCAGCCTCCCCAGCTTGTTTCTGTCGTTTGCATTCGTTTACCCATCTCCCTCTCTTAACCCCCCTCTTACGACCCCTCACGCTCAAAAATGGCCTCTGAGAGCTTCGGCTTCCAGGCTGAGATCAGCCAGCTCCTCGACCTCATCATCAGTGCGTACTCAATCAGCCTCTGCAAGGTCTTCAGCGCATCGATTCTGACATGATCTTCAGACACTTTCTACTCCAACAAGGAGATCTTCCTTCGTGAACTGATCTCCAACGCGTCCGATGCCCTCGACAAGATCCGTTATGCATCTCTCACTGACCCCTCCGTCCTTGACTCGGGCAAGGATCTCTTCATCCGCATCACCCCCGACAAGGAGAACAAGATCCTCTCCATCCGCGATACCGGTGTTGGTATGACCAAGGCTGACCTTGTCAACAACCTTGGTACGATCGCCAAGTCCGGCACGAAGGTATGTCACTCGACGCGTCGCGGTGTCGCGTAGGACGCGTCCAGGTAGCTGACGCGTACTTCTGCAGGGTTTCATGGAGGCGCTCCAGTCCGGCGCCGACATCTCCATGATTGGCCAGTTCGGTGTCGGTTTCTACTCCGCGTACCTCGTCGCCGAGCGCGTGCAGGTCATCTCCAAGCACAACGACGACGAGCAGTACATCTGGGAGTCCGCCGCCGGTGGCACCTTCACGATTACCCCTGATACCGTCAACCCCCCCTCTTGGCCGTGGTACCGAGGTCCGCCTCTATCTCAAGGAGGACCAGCTTGAGTACCTCGAGGAGAAGCGGATCAAGGAGATCGTCAAGAAGCACTCCGAGTTCATCTCCTACCCCATCCAACTTGCCGTTACCAAGGAGGTTGAGAAGGCGAGTTCTTTGTCTACTTGTCGTATACGAACCGTGTACTGACTCTTACTTCAGGAGGTTGAGGACGAGGAGGAGGTGAAGGAGGACAAGGAGGAGTCCAAGGTTGAGGAGGTCGAGGATGAGGACAAGGCCAAGGAGAAGAAGACGAAGAAGATCAAGGAGAAGCAGGTCACGAACGAGGAGCTGAACAAGACCAAGCCGATCTGGACTCGCAACCCCAGCGAGATCACCCAGGAGGAGTACGCCGCCTTCTACAAGAGCTTGACCAACGACTGGGAGGACCACCTCGCCGTCAAGCACTTCTCGGTCGAGGGTCAGCTTGAGTTCAAGGCCATCCTCTTCGTCCCCAAGCGGTAAGTCACGAAGCTGCTGTTTCGCTGATAACAATATGCTAACTCGTCAATGCAGGGCTCCCTTCGATCTCTTCGAGTCGAAGAAGAAGCGCAACAACATCAAGCTCTACGTCCGCCGCGTCTTCATCATGGACGACTGTGAGGACCTTATCCCCGAGTACCTCAACTTCATCAAGGGTATCGTCGACTCCGAGGATCTCCCTCTCAACATCTCGCGTGAGACCCTCCAGCAGAACAAGATCCTCAAGGTCATCCGCAAGAACCTTGTCAAGAAGTGCCTTGACCTCTTCTCCGAGATCGCGGAGGACAAGGACAACTTCAACAAGTTCTACGAGGCGTTCGGCAAGAACATCAAGCTCGGTATCCACGAGGATGCCCAGAACCGCAGCAAGCTTGCTGAGTTCCTGCGCTTCTACTCGACGAAGTCCACTGAGGAGATGACCTCCCTCAAGGGTGAGTAGCTCGCTACGCTGACCTTGTATGCGGACAATAGCTGACTTGTGCCCTCAGACTACATCACTCGCATGCCCGAGGTCCAGAAGAACATCTACTACCTCACCGGCGAGTCGCTCTCGGCCGTCAAGGACTCACCGTTCCTTGAGGTCTTGAAGAAGAAGGGCTTCGAGGTCCTTCTCCTTGTTGACCCCATCGACGAGTATGCGATCACGCAGCTCAAGGAGTTCGACGGTCACAAGCTCGTCTGCGTCTCGAAGGAGGGCCTCGAGCTCGAGGAGACTGAGGAGGAGAAGAAGGCGCGCGAGGAGGAGGCCAAGCAGTTCGAGGACCTCTGCAAGGCGGTCAAGGACGCGCTTGGCGACAAGGTCGAGAAGGTCGTCGTCTCGAACCGTATCTCCGACTCTCCTTGCGTCCTCGTTACCGGCCAGTTCGGCTGGTCATCGAACATGGTATGTAGTCACGATTGCCTTTCACGCGTCGAACGTGTTGCTGATGATTTCATCTACAGGAGCGTATCATGAAGGCGCAGGCCCTCCGCGACTCTTCGATGTCGTCGTACATGGCGTCGAAGAAGACGCTCGAGCTCAACCCCCACAACCCCATCATCAAGGAGCTCAAGCGCAAGGTTGCGGAGGACAAGGCGGACAAGTCCGTCCGGGACCTCACGTACCTCCTCTTCGAGACCGCGCTGCTCACCTCCGGCTTCTCCCTCGACGATCCCACGTCGTTCGCGAAGCGCATCCACCGCATGATCGCTCTCGGCCTCGACGTCGACGAGCAGGAGGAGTCTGCGCCTGCCGCGTCGACGAGCACCGAGGCGCCCGCATCGACCGAGGCCGCGTCGACCTCGGCGATGGAGGAGATCGACTAGATGGCTCGCGGACCTCTGGGGTTAGAGTAGATCTGAGCAGTTTTCTTTCGTTGTAATGTGTATATTAGGTTCATGTCGGGCATTGCTGTCTTGTTGCATCTCACGACCACACTCATGCTTACTGTAGTAGCACCGCATTGAATTCATTCTTTGCATCTCTCTCTGATACGGTGTGCGCGGTGTGTGCGATGTGCGATCACTCGATCCTTCAAGCTTCAAGCCTCAAGCTTAACCGTTCAATCAACTGAAGCCAGAGTCTTGGAAGCTGTAGCGCGACCGTGATGCTCGATGCATGGTGTACAGTGGCTGGTTGATTCTCAATCGCGTAGTTTGTTACATGACCATCCATTCGAGTGTTACACAGTGGCCGTTGAGCTTCCCATCTACTTCTTCTTCGCAATGACCAAGAAAGTCTGGTATGGGTATTCGAAGATACCCTGCGCCTCGTCGATCCACACAAGTCCTTCCTTGCGCTGCAGGATGGCGTCGATGTCCTCGATGACCTTCTGCTTCTCTTCGGGATTGAGGACCGCGATGTAGCTCTTGCTGCACGCGCGGTTGACGACGATGTCGCGCGTACCGTGAAGGACGTAGTCCCACACGTTCTCTTCCTGTGGCTCGAAGTTCGCAAGATAGGAGGGCGTGGAGAAGGTCGCACGCCAAAGCCCGAGCCGGAACTGTGGCGTACCACTTTCGTGTCGTTCGATGCGGTCGCGAAGTTGAGCTACCCAGGCGGCGCGGTTGCTGATAGACATACCGTCACCTTAACATTGAACAAGTTGACAAGACACTAACAGGAGCATACCGGTCTTCCAGATTCCAGATGAACGCGACGATGCCCTCCGGCTTGAGGATCCGAGCGAACTCGGAGACGGCCTTGTCGTAGTCCGGGCACCAATGGAATGCCTACGACAGATACGAACTGATATGAGCACGATGCAGGTTGCTAGAAGCGTGATGAGCGACGTCTCCCATACCTGGGCGATGACAACCAGGTCCGCCCATCCGTCTTCGATGCCGGTCGTGTCAAATGTGCCCTCTCGCACAGACACGCGCGGGTCAGACACGGTCTTCGTGAAGACGTCGCGCATGCCTTCGCTCGGCTCGACAGCGCGCAGCTCCTTGATGGACTCCGCCCAGTCAGGATGCGCGAGCAGTGCGCGCGTGAAGATGCCCGTGCCCGCACCGAGCCTGTCGACGGCGTTGTCAGTATCAGATATGATCTGACGCAATGAGAGGATGATATGCTCACTCTACGACGTTGAGCGGCGGCGACGCCCTCACCGATTGGCGGAGGTGGGCAATGGCATTGGCTTGGTAGGATGGCCGGGCCCTAGATCAAACTCACTGAATACTCATCGCCCTGGCGGCATCGCTTTTGGCACCTACCGGTCATAGAGCTCATTTGTACCCGTTCCAAAGCCCTGTTTGGCGAGTACATGGACCTTCTCGGACATGTTGCGTCTATAGATTTGGTTGGATACAGGCAGAGCTCCGCCTCGAGAAATCGTGCTACTCGCGGAAGTCAACCGTGATAGGAACTTGACTCGTACCTCCAGGATGCTCCCTCTATATATACGCGCAGACTGAGAAAGTCGCGCCGCATTTGCCGCTAATGTCACCATTGTGGTGAGGTCTCTGTTTAGAATCGCGATAACGGTCATGGTCGTCCGAATGGTCGGACGGGAGTCCGATGTGGGTCTGTCTTCCAAGTGCCTCGCATCGCCTGATACAGAAGGCGTCTTTCGCGCGCCAATACAGCTATTCTCGAATTCAATGCGTCGGCGCCTTTTTCGCGCGCGCCACGCAAAACGCACAAAATGCATGGAGCCCTCGGACGTTGGAAGAATTGTGCTACCAGGACGTTCTACATACTGTTTTCTTGTCGTTTGAATACTCGGAAGAGCTCTAGATCACGCATCAAGTATATATGTGAGATTAACTATGGAATTGGGGTGGTGTTCAACCTTCAATTTGAACGTCCTTGAACTTCGCGAGCTGAGGTACGTGCAGTTGCGTAGTCGTTGAACCGCCGCCAGTGTACCTCGCAAGACTCTTTAAAGGCCTACCTATTTGTGCGAACGGCTGGTCTACTTTGTGTTCAAACCACTACAACAAACATCTAGCGGGTGGAATTCGCACGACGTATATGCACTCCATGCAATGTTGCCAACTCGCAAGCTGTAACGCTGTCCAGATGTACTGGGCACCTGGACTCGTCCGTAAGGTGCCGATTATAGGTTACCCCTCCGCTATTCCTGAGCGAGCTCATCGTGCACTATGACCACGGCCTTGAGCGGCCACGTCGCAGCACCTCAGTGCAGTATCCAGACTCAAGAGCAACGCATACCAAAGTCATCCTGAATCATGTCACTCTAAATGAACGCGATCGCACAACCAATGTATGGTGGAGAGGATAGAAGATTCAAATCCTAGATGATGTATGACTTAGCTGCTGCTGAGGATACTCCAACCACGTAATTGCACACCCGCCTCTTGACGCCGTTGCTATAGGGTCGCAAATTTTCGACAAACTCGCAGTATTATGACTCCAGAATTCGTATCAGAGTCGTTGAAGCCTCGTTTCACCATCGCGGAACCATTCGTGCGCAGGAGATTCGCGTCAAAGGTGCCCAGGAAGTTGCCAGCGGAAGCGAGTGGCCATTTTGCGTCAATCAGGCAAGTCTGAATCATGGCTAAGTCCAGAGGGCAATCTAGAGCCATTATGTGGGTTCAAAGGACAAGAAAACGGTATGTAGTACACCCTGGTAGCACGATTCTTCCAACATCCGAGGGCTCCATGCATTCTGTGCATTTTGCGCTGCGCGCGCGAAAAAGGCGCCGACGCATTGAATTCGAGAACAGCTGTACCATCATAGTGGGTCGACCCGTGAACTATTTGACGCTGTATTCTTAGAGGGGCGCCTTATGCCACGCCAAACCGTACAGAAGCTATCAAGTCTTCAAAGCCGGCCAATGCTGCACGTAACGCACCTTGGATATGAAATGTTTTCCGGTCCGGACTTGGGGTGGTATACTCAGAAAATAGGAGGAGAAGGTATGCTTACACGAAGATCAGCTGTGAGATTCAATATAATCTCTGACATGTCGGGCGAAATACTGTACTTGGAACTTGAGATCGGCGTCCCAAACGAATAGTGAACTGGGTGATGACCGGTTCATATACCCTCGTCAGAATGGGAATGAATGCTGCAATAAATGCACGGTAGGGTTAGGCGGGCCTGTGAAGACTTTAAGGAGAGACTGTACGAATGCTGGTGGAAGAGCGAGAGAGCATGCGCAGTACGCAGCGTGTTGGTTCCTTTCCTATCGGAAACCTACCTCGCGCAGAGTACTGGCCCCAGAATGCGAGCGAGAAGAATTTCCTGGTCGTTGGATGCGGCGATTCGTGAGCGGATACCAAGACGATTTGTCGGCAAAGCAGCCATGAAAAATGTATATCGAGGGACCAGATGGCGGTTTCGCTCTGAGGTTCCATGTCGTTGCGAGGCTCACTGTGCGGGCTTTTGAAACTCCGCTGTGGCTGAAATCAGGCGTCTGCTTTCGTGGCGTCGTCAACGCCAAGTTGCTTTGAACTACTTTTTGAATAAACCACCACCTCCCCAGGCAGGCTATACTAGCTACTGCCACGGGCGCCGCGCATACTCGAGCTCACCATCGTGTTCGGTTTGCTCATAGCTCATTTTTGAGTCGCTGCCAAGCGCTGGCACAAGGTACGGAGGTCTCATAATCCAACCGAGCACCCGGACGTTAATCTCGTAGTATATCATCAAATAGCCCAGCCTTACTATCGCTATGTCCCAGGGCAGTGGTGATGACGAGCTGGCCGTCCGCCACCAGGAACTTACCAAGCAGCGGGCAGCATTGGATCGCGAGCTCTTGTCAGTCGGCCGTGCGCTCAATGCCATGCAACCTGCCAATAAGCTCCCCGTAGAGCTTCTCATCAAGATATTCAGCATGATTCAAGTGGATAACGGCGAGTATACCGAACGCTGGTACTCTGTTGCTGGGGTATGCAAGTACTGGTATGAGGTCGCCAACAACTGCATATCTCTATGGAGACGCGTCAAATTGGGCTCGTCTATTCACCTGGTGGACGTATCACTCGCTCGGCCTGACGTGACCGTCGAAGGCGTACGCGGACGCCTCCCTGATTTCGTCAACAACTCTCCGGCTCTCGAGCGGATCAGAGGTCACATTATGGATGTCAGTCACCATCGTACTCACGGCAGACGCTCTAGAGGCTGTAACCTACAGAACGCTCTACGTCATATCGGAAAGATGGCGATGCTCGTAGAGGTTCTTGTCGTGCACGATAAGAGACCTCGCTTGTCCATCTCCGAAGATCACTCCGAGGGATACGGATACTCAAATGGACCGGAAGAGGATGACGAAGACTCGGATGAACGCGGACAGTATATGGATATAACCACCTTCGAAGGCCGTTTCACTGCAACGCTAGAGATCCCTGTGGACTCAGAGATGTTCCCCCGCCTTCAGTCTTTGACTCTCATTACTGCCATCCCCTCTCGCTTCGTTCCGCCCCCAGCCCTTCGAACACTTCATTTATATGACTGCGTTAGAATGTCTTTGACTATGGGGGCTTTCTTGACGTTGATCAGTCAGTGTGGGGCTCTTGAAGAGCTTTCGCTCCGTAGATTCCGTCCCATGGACGACCACCTACCCGCTTCCATCGAACGCAACGCTCCCAAGTGGATCCACCCTATCAGGCCAGTCGCACTACCAGAACATCTGCGCAAAGTCAGCATGCAAGACATTGCTCCCTGGACTGCGCGTTTGCTCGAGGGTATGGCTCTCCCGGGCCGTATCTACCTCCTTGTTGCCATGACCGGCGGCCGCGATTGTCTCCCATTGAATCGATTCTGGGACAAGGCGCTCCATGATGCCTTTCCTTATAGCAAGGCTCACCTCAGGCCCCTACGTCGTGCAGACACCGTCCGCATCGAACTTGACACTGCTGCCATCAGATACCGCATCGCCGCACATTCTTCCAACAAACAACGGGAGAATGGCGCCTTCATGGCCACCTCAAACAACGAATCTGTCCACAGGGCAAAGTGCATCCCGGACTTCCTCACAGACATCTGCAAGCTCTTCCACAAAGCTCCCGTTACGGACCTCACCGTTGCGGTCGTGGGAACGCTTGGCAAGAAGGCCGACGAAAACCACTGGGCAACTGCGTTGAAGTCTCTCCCGCGCCTGAGGTGCCTCGCCGTCTCCTTGCGAGTCAAGACGAAACCGGGCTGTAACGACCCTCTCATAGACATGCTCAAGGTTCTCGGTCGCCCCTGCAGCGACGGCACTGAGATCTGTCCGAAACTCGAAGCCCTCACCCTCCATTTCATCGATACGAACCACGAGACGGCTATGCTTCCCAGCGTCGAGGATTGCCTGAAGGGCCGAGCCGCTCATGGACACCGGGTTTCTCGCCTCATCATCGCGCTCAACCGCCTGAGTTCGAAATCTGCTGACGAGTGGGCGGCGATAGAGGAGAGCACGCTCGAACGCTACAAGAGTCTATTCCAGCCATACGTGGAGACCGTCTGCTGCGGAGATGCATCCTATTTCTCCCAGGCCGGTGTCAAGCAACAGTAGACAACAGGTAAGATCCTCTTTCTCATCTTGACAATGCAGAGAAGACGTGCTGATACGGAGCTGCTAGCGATTGCGAGTGTGGGGCATGAATCTACGTACCGCTTCAAGTGACCGACGACACCATGCGACCCTCACCGCGGCTCGAGTTGCACCACCATGGGAGCAGAACGCAGTATAGCGTAGATGCGAGCTGGCTGAGGCGTGCTAGTGTTCGACGGCGGGGCCTCTGTATATTGCTATCTCTTGCGTATTTTGATCTAACCGGCCTGTCTCAAAGGCTTACCACAACACGTGTCGCACCCAGATTGGAATCGAGTCCTGCAGTTTGTCGCCCGCCCCTCTATGCACTTCCGAGTGCTTGCAAAAGCGGGACGCTTGCGGACGTCCGGCCCCCATACTATTCGCCTCCGATGTGCGACCACGAGCCAACATCGAACGTGGCTCATGCTGCGCTTGAACGTGCTTCAAATTCTGCCATTCTCTGCCAGGTGCCGTCAGCGGTCGAGACGCCTCTTACTTCTATCAGGATTAAGTAGGAGGAGCAGTAGCGGTGTTCGGTCAGTCCTCGGCGCTCTTTCTCAATTGATTCGCAGCGCACGCCGATCTGACGCGGTCCCACCTACAGATCATGCCATGCAATACAGCACAACGTGCGCCAGCTTGACATGTGCGTGTGGCGAGTTGAAAGAGCTGCGTGACCTTGAGGTCTGCAATGGGTTGAAGTATGCCTATCCGGTACGTTGTGACACAAGTTCAACAGTAGAGCATCGAGGCGGGTATGAAGGCATATGGCCGTGCGGCTGGTTCACTGCCATGCAGCTTGGAATCTGCTCAACAGGCGACGTCGCAAGAGTGTCCATATTACTGGGGCTACTTGCCCACTTTTGCAGACCTTCGAAGAGCAGTCCACAACACGCTTACGCAACGGTGACCAAGGTCTGACAGCAGCTTCGGTGATTAGAGTTTTGGGAAGCACTATTTCTCGAGGTGCGATTGCGATCAGCACGCTACTACCGGTCCCAGAGTCTGATATAGGATATTGCTTATCTAGAGTAAGCCTCGCCGTCGTCAGTCCGTAAACAATGGCGCCAAAATGCAAACTCTCAAGTTGTTCCATTCAACTGCCCTCTGGCAATGGTCCATCCTAACGGCACATTAGTCGCGTTTGCGGATGGCGGACACCCATCCTCGTCGCCAGAGTTCTGTCACAGGCTGCTCCTGACAGCCCTCTGTGTACGATCTCGCGCTATGCACCAGCGACTCGTGTATTGCCGCCCGATTACTGAGGATGTCAGTTACTGCAGGCGTTCGGCGGAACAAATCATGCACTACGTAGGCCTACGCACACGCGTCAGCAGGTGCTCCTCGTGAGCAGACCTCCAAGATGTTTTTACCGCTCGGCGGAAAGTTATGTGAATAGTGTGTCCAGGAGTGGGCTTTGGGCGTTCAACGACCACTGATATTCATGTATAAAAGCTTGGAACGAATGGCGCAAAGCATCTCAACGGGCCCCACCCAGTTCAGACGAGTCATACCGGTCATCGACAAGCCAACCACTTTTCCTCACGATGTTGTTCTCCGTTCTATTCTTCCATGTGTTCATGGCCACGTTGACGTTGGCGGCCCCGGCCACCAGTGGTGAACAGGCCGGCACTGCCCCTATCGCTGCCACAGTTACCGTCCCAGCGGCCTCCACCGTCGCACAGGATGTGGACACCAATAACTGGGCCGGTCTTGCTCTCACCGTTGGGTCGGTGAGTGAATTCTCGACAGAGCTCTTGAAGGTGCCGATGTTGACACAGGCTATGCAGAACGCGGCAGTCCGCTCAGTCACCGGCGCATTCACAATCCCTACCCCCGCCGTCCCGCCTGGCGGCAACAGCCACGAAGTCTATGAGTCCGCTGCATGGATTGGCATCGACGGCTACAATTGCGATTCCGCTCTGCTGCGGACTGGTGTCACGTTCATATATGCCAACGGGGACGTTAATGCCAATGGTGCGGTTTACTCTTGAATCTCCGACTATGTATAAAGGATGCTCACACTTTGTCTAGCCTGGTATGAATGGTACCCGAGCGTTGATCGCACCTACTATGACATCAAAGTCTCTATCGGAAACCTGATCACCGCGTCTGTTACGGCCTACACGCCCCAGAGTGGAACGGTCACCCTCATCAATAACTCCACAGGCGCGCAGACGTCAGTCGCGTTGGGTAACGCTGACTACGCTGCTCTCTGCATGAATAGTGTAGAGTATATCGTTGGTGATACTACCCAGCCGAATGGCGCGGGGCCCTCTCTTCCGATCCCGGACTTCGGAACGCTCGCATTTTCTGACGCATTCGTGTCCCTCACGCCTTCCGCGAGCCCTCTCACGGACCTCCTCAACATAGTGCAGGACGGGGCGGCCCTCACCTCCGTCTCTACGGAATACGACACCATCACCATCAAGTACATCGGAGACTCGGAGTAGGCGCATTATAGTCATGGGTGCTTACGTCGCGATGACGCGAGTACCCTACACAAGTCAGGCCCTGGATATGTGAAATCGCATCGTATGTGGTATGGAGCACCGGAATCTTGGAATGGGCTGTAGCTAGTGGGGTAGAGCTGGTGGAGTGAAGCTACAAGTACCAGTATCGTGTACCTTTTGAGAAATACGACTTGTATTGAGACGACAGGAGTTTACCGACAGTGATACTACTAGTAGTACCGTGGTGTGCTAGCGTCAGTCGTGACGGATTAAACACATAAGCGTGGTACGAAGCAGTGTACTAGCGACTCAACATAGGCCGTGACCACTCTGCTACTAACAACGGCTTGGCCCTTGGGCGCGTGGCTGAGTCGGACTGGCGCCGAGGTTTCCTACTATGCACGTCGCACCAGACGGACAGGCATCTCAGCGATGCCAAAGTTCGTCACTGCCCTACCTTCCATGTACTTTGCTTCCCATTGTGCCTTGCTCTCGCCGCCGCGCGTGAGGATCTCGACGCGCCAATCCCGGACAAGCTTCGCAAGGAAACAGGTAGCCTCCGTGATCGCAAAGCGTCGTCCGATGCCTATGCGAACGTGGTCAGCCGTGTCGGAAGAGTGAACCGCACCAGACCGCTTTGGACTTGACGGGGCCCGGGAGTTGAATCTAATGCCAACACTCACAGGCGCGAGCTCCCATGGAGAACATGGTCAGCGCGTTCTCGGACACGTCGTACCAGCGCTCTGGCTTGAACGCTTCTGGGTCTGGGAAGAGACGAGGGTTGTGGTCTAATCGAAGTTGAGCCAGTGAGCAAGACATGACCGGGTAGCTGCTCATGGTGCATAAGAGGACGTACGTAAGCCGATACTATCGACTACGAGCCGCGTTCCTTTCGGGACGGGAATGCGCTGGTCACGGTTGGGACCGACATGCTCCAGCACAATGTCCTCAGCCGCGTCGCGGATCCACATGAACCCAGAGGCTAACGACGACCATCGAAGTCAGTGTGCGTGCGGCGAATGACAAAGAGCCAGTGAAACTCACGGTATATGCGAGACGCCTCCAGGAAACACGCTTGAGTCTTGCGCAACTTCGACGAATTTGCGAATGTCTAGAGTGGCCGCGTGTGCCTACATCAGCATCGCAATAGGGCTCCTGTAGGCCTCAACGCTACTCACAAAATCCGCTTCGGTTGGCATGACCGTCATCACCTCGTGATGCATCTCGTCCTGGAAGTCCGGGTGGAGTGCCATGAGGCCCAGCGCAGCGTTGAGAGTGAGCGCGGTCGTCTCTGCAGACATGTTAGCACCTCCGCATGTCGATCAACCTGGCAAGAACAACAAGCATACCGTGCCCTGCGAAGAGCATGATGGCTGTATTGCCGACCTAAGGCCACACTAAGCGTTGAGCAAAACAGGTGAAAGAACGCGACGTACCAGCTCAGAATCGGTCATACTGAACCTGCCTTCGTTCTCGGAGGACTGGATCATCAGACTGAGGATGTCGGTCTTCGGGACTGCTCCTGCAGACAGCTCCTCACGACGAGTACGGATCATGTCGTTCATGAAGTCTTGCGTAACTTGAGTTGCCTTCTCCAGATCCCTAAACCTGTAGACACATTCCAGATGAGCTTCCGCATCCGAACCCTCAGCGGAGGATAAGACGCACTTCTTGATCGGGAGCCAGTAAGCCCACTGAGGAAGTATGAGGCGAAGGATGAGATTATGTAGGCGGATGTGGAGCGCCTCGCCAAACGACATCTCATCGGACAAGGATGCGCTCTTGAGGTTCCATGACAGAGGATGGCCAAATCCAGATGTTGCGATGACGATGAGGGCGAACTGAGTCGATGATAGTTAGTAAAGCTCGGTACTGAGTATCGCAAAGCGAATGCACCTTATTCGTGAGGAAGTCAGAGTTGGGAATATCGACGGAGTCCTTCGTCAACCAGCCCTCTCCGGCCACCATCTGGTCAAATATAGACGCGGCTTCCGTCAACAAAGAAGCATATCTATAGTGAGATAATGAGCATATGGGCATGCCCTCGATGGCAGATGCACGGCGACACGTACGTAGACGAGGAGAATGCAGGAGTAATCACACGACGAAAGCGCTTCCATTCGTCGCCGTTGGCCGCAAAGAGATTAGGACCCCACTCCCTGATTGGAGATACATGTGAATCAAATCATCGTCCTAGCGCGGTGGGAGTACTTACAGTGTAATGCCAGTAGTCTCGGTGTGCTTGTAAAAACTGCCTCTTGTGGACACGATCTGGCGGGCAACCTCGAGGGACGAAGTATAAATGGCTGGTTCTCCAAACAGATACGGAAGACTTGAAATAGTCTCAGTCCCGTGGCGGGCGTAGGCTTCGTAAACTGAAGTCAGGTGCGCGTTTCTGCCAGTGGTTTAGGTGAGCAAGACTCACCGTGCTTCCGCCACTGCCACTGCCAGTTAAGACCAGGGTTGAAACGTCCGGTCGGAAGAGACGCGCCTAGCACGGATATTGGCGTCGCGAGTGAACGAAGACCTGGGAGATAGCCAGTTTGCTGAGGTTGGTTAGAACTGATTGTATAGTATATGAAAACCACGAGGCTTACCTTTGCAAACTTGAAGTAATTCACAATACGAGTACCTATGAAGACCAAGAGAGCGGTGAGCAGAGCGCTGGGGATGTCCAGCGACAGCATCTTTTCTAGCTGAGGGTGCTGGGGCACAAGCAGAAGAGAGAAAGGAGCAGTCGTTTCGAGGCGCTGTCATGATGGTATTTATCAAATGTCAGAACGCGTCGTTGGCGTCCCAGGCCCCTGAGCGCTGAGCGCGGACCTTGGCCGTCTGGGTGCAGTAAGTTTGCCCGTGTTGATGGGCGGCGTTGGACGGGGACGGATAGGTCCAAGTGTCGGAGGCTTGCGGCATCGAGTTGGGGGTCATGGGCGGTACACGCCCGCTTGTGGCCTTCATATGGGTGGATGTCGCAGATCCACCCCGTGCGCGCACAACAGATCACCCGCTAGTCAGCGTGTAGACCGCACAACCTCGCCACTGGTAAAGATCACCGCCACCGCTACCTCCTCGTACAACCGGTCAGTTCACTGACCAAAACAGGAAGAGATCTGCTCAATGGCCGCTGGCGTCATGCAGCCCCCAAAGAGCGAGCTGACACCCGGTCTGACCTTGACTTCAGGACGCCGCGAGAAACTCGAGAACATCGTGTTCCAGATCATCCCCGCGCATGTCGGGTTAAAGCCGCGGGTCAACGTTGTCGAGACGCAATCGGCTCTAGCTGGAGTTCCGCGAACTTGAGGCGACCGCCAATTTCCCCTGCTTATATGGCGGGGAGTAGAAAGCGCGTACGATGGAACCGTTCATTTCACCTCATCAGTCTACGTTCACTAGCGCTGTGAGACATAAGCTGTCTTAAAGCAAGTAAGATTTAGTTCCTCACAATTGATAAAAGGGCTCAAACGAGACAGAACATGAGATGGTTGCTTGTGGCAGGAGAGCTCTCTTTGAGGGCAATCAATATATTGTCGTGTAGAACGGATGTGAAAGCGGTGACCGTGTGTAGGAGGTACTTGTTGAGAGCATACCACAGCTCCACGTATACCTTGATGCATGCGAATTCGGTGGCTCATACAAAGCTCATGTGTCGAGCCACGATGAGGATGAGGCTGGAGGAGGAGGGAATTGGAGGGAGCAACTTGAAGGTGGCGACCTCCGAGTAAGTATAATACTGTATAACTAAGACTTAGTATACCATTATACCGTTTACCGCGAGGTTTTACTTAGGCGCCAGATGCTGGCGCTTGGCGCCGTCGTTAGGCACCAAACCGAGTCCTTCGCCACCCTCACCACCACCACCTCCTCGCTCTGGACTACGTGTGTATCGTCGCACCCTCTGACAACAATATATCACTCTTTTTAGACTCGAAAACCAGTCGATCGGGAGGCACATGGCGCTGTCATCGGAGTGCGAAAGACAGAGTGCCTCCCGTAACGACTGGTCAAATTGGGCGCGGTTTTGAGGGGGTGTCCCAATATGGACCCCGTGTGAAAACGTACTTAGAGAAATCGGCATTTGAGCCCTCTGAGGCTACCAATGGGCAGCACCTTGCATAGATGCGTGGTGCATTCAAGAAGTATACTTGAGCATAAGCACCACAGTCGTCTGCCGTTCTCACCGCTATAAAGCTGCTATAGATGTTCTAGAAAGTGTATACAGGACATTCACGACGGCGAGGGCACGCACTGTAGCAATGGGCGCCTGTTGTGGGGACGGGCGGCTACCGATACGATGGCTGAATGACCAGCTGGATGCTAAAACCTGCGCCATAGCCTTGACTCGTCACCGCAAAGAAAGAAACTTGCTGGGGAGGCATGCGCTGTTGCATATAATGGTATCATGCACNAAAAAACGACAATATTTGCTCAAGTGAAGCCATAACGCAGCCTTGGGCTACCACAGACCAGGGGGGCCAAACACGATTTCTCTAAGTACGTTTTCACACGGGGTCCATATTGGGACCACCCCTCAAAACCGCGCCCAATTTGACCAGCCGTTCGGACAACCAGCAGGAGTGCTCGACGGCTGATCGTATGTCCGACCCGAACGGCTGGTTCACGAGCCTACACTCTTTTCATCACCATGAGGGCTCGAACTGGACGATGTGATATGATCCTCCTGGCACTAACCTGTTTCTGGTCATCCGCGCGCTCGTTTGTTGTCCAGTGTCCAAGGTGCGCCGGGAATTCGCCCATGTCAACTATCTGGATACTCAAGGATATGCTTGCTTCCCATAAATTTGGTCTCTCTAGCTCTGCCGCCGTAACTACTGCAGACAACAGAGGCTTGAGCAACTCGCGAACGCCCGATCAGGCAGTAACGCCGATCCTGTGAACATGCTGAAGCGCTTGTCAGCCGCACATAGAAGAGCACAAGCTATCTCCCGAACTCGATGTCCTCGACCTACATTCCCATGGCGTCAAGAACGAGGACTGCACGCTCTCGACCACTCGAGAGCGCTTTGGAACCCAAGACGTTCATCGGCATTTCCGATTTCTATGCGACCCATGTCGCTAAAGCCGGTGCATCCCACGCTTCAATGTAACGATATCAGCGCACTGTGCTGCATCCTGTCAGTACGGCCACGGAGATGCATCCGACGTATATTCAGGCAAGTCCAGGTACATCCTGATATGTCATCTTTATGCAGAGCGCGCTCTAACGCGACTTCGCCCACAGAATTGCCACGTACACCACAGCGTCAGCTGTGACTTGAGGTGGACAACGCCGTGTGAGCTTCCAGGCCTGCGGTGGAGTTGAACGCTGGCTATTCGGTACGTTTGACAATCACTGAAGAGAGTTCGAGTCGACGCGCGCGCGCGCGTGATGGCCATATGGTCGGGACGTTCGCCACTGACGCCGAACCTGTGTCATGCACCTCAGGAGACTGCCCGATGCCTGGCGTTGGGCAGGTGTTTACGTTACTGAGGGCACTTGTTTGGCTCATGTGGCTGCTCCGGCGCGTTCGGGACTGAACTGTGACTGCAGCCTCGATCATGAGGATCAAGGAGGGTATGTACCACCGTTCGAGATCACGCTGACTACTATGCTATACCGTACAGGCCATTCAATACACTAGTGCTGCGACACGTCTTATGACACCGCTGCTACCAGCGGCGTCTCAGTGAACACAAGCGTCCCATGCGCGACTTCTCAAACATCTCCCTCCCAGCCTTCCTCCTGCCTCTCTCTTGTCAAAGGCACACTGGTAATCCTGGTTGTATGGCTCGGCGCGTGTTGATCACAGTCGCTAGGGTTCTGTCGCGCCGCCTCCGCATAAAACCCCTTGATGCGCCAGCTAGTAGCGACCCGGGGACTCGTCCTCCGACGGTCGAGCTTTGTCCTCGGCGTAGCGGTCGAGCAATCGAAAACGTTATGATTGAACACATTTGGGCCTGCTAGGCATCGTTGTAGCCGACCCGTTTCTCTAATTCGAAACGGACTGAAAGGGGGAGTCTACGCTCTGGCCCTCGCTGCGGTATCAGGTCATTGTCCACGAGTGCAACGTAAGTGTCATCCTCGAACGTTTGAACTTCGAGGATGGGACTCAAGGATTGTGATTTAGTGGACCTCTAGTGACGTGTGTAAGCTGTCGTCCAATGGCCGAGGATGAATTGCACTCGGAGTTCGGGACGACGAACCATACACCACGTCGGTTCCCTGCAAGACCGTCAGCAAATACTCGCCATGAGTATTCTTCTCATATGTATTTTCTTACGAGATTGGATTAATGACATGCCTGGTAGCGAGGCTTGGGCGTCCGCCAACCACTGGCTTCACATGCAAAATCATAGCACGAAAGGCGCAAAGTAGCTCAAGTACAGCGGCTAATAGTCAACACGGACACGATAGAACACATATGGGTGTGCTGACCAACGTCGAGGATAACCCGTTCATCCAACACGATTGTCAGTGAAGGCCTGTGCTCTGGCGGCCTCCGTTACCGTCGCTTACTGATCGCGCGGCTGAGCAGAATGTAAGTGCCATTCTTGAACGTCGAACCTGGAACTCATCCATTGTGTTCTAGTGTACCTCCAGTAACGCGCGTAATCTGTCGCCCAATGGCCGAGGTTGCAGCGTACTATAGGCGTTCGGCACGAAGAGTCATGATGTACGCAGGTTTCTGTGGGGCTATCAGCAGGTGCTCCTCACGAGCAGCCTTCCCAGATACTTTCACCGCTCAGTGCAAAGTTATGTCAACGACACGCCTAGTGGCGAGCTTTGGGCGTCCACCAACGCGCTGGTATATCATATATAATCACAGCATGAGTGGCGCACAATATCTCAACGGGCCTCACCCAGTTCAGACGAGTCATACTGCTCAATAGCAATCCGACCCCTCTTCCTCCCGATGTTGATCTCCGCTTTACTCTTCCATGTGCTTGTCGCTACCGCGACCTTGGCTGTTTCGACCTCCGGTAATGAGGACGCGAGCCTCGTAGCGGGCACAGACGTGTCGCAGCCCGTACAGGTTGTGCACCCCTCTGCAAGTGCGGGCACTACGATCTCTGAGCCTGTGCCGGATGCGTCCAGCTTTAACTGGGCTGGCTCTATCCTTACTGTTGACGCTGTGAGCAAAATGACGGATTGGATTGGACCCCTTTGGCATGTGGCACTGACATGCACCAACTCGTAGGCTACGAATGTGTCTTCAGTGACTGGCACGTTCACAGTTCCTACCCCGAGTATTCCTCCTGGCGGCAACAGCAGTGGCATCTACTTGTCGTCGGCATGGGTCGGCATTGATGGATACACTTGCGAGACCGCGCTTCTGCGCACCGGAGTCCTCTTCGCGCTCGTTGACGGCTTTGTTACTTCTTCTGGTAAGAGTTCACTCGTAGTATAGACACCCATAAATGCTCACGTCTCATGCAGCCTTTTACGAGTGGTACCCCAACGTCCGCGAGTATTTTGGCGACATCAGCGTTGCTCCTGGCGACGAAGTCACCGCGTCCGTCTATGCCCTAACGTCCACCAGTGGTGAGGCCTCCATAGTCAACCACTCCACAGGCGAGCGAACATCAGTGAGACTGGGCGGTCCCGACTTTGTCCCTCTTTGCCGGAAGAACCTGGACTGGATCGTCGGGGACCCCAGTCAGCCCAATGGCCCAGGGATCCCATCGCCGCTTCCGGATTTCGGGACTGTCCACTTCTCTGACGCCACCGGATACGTGTTCGGCAACCCCAACGCCGGTCAGACTGTCCTCAACATCGTGCGGAACGGGACTACCTTCACTACCGTCTCCCTAGGCTACGAAACCGTCGTTGTCGAGTATATTCGAGAGTAACCGCGTCGTGGTCGCCGGCTCTAGCAGTGTTGCCATATGAAGTGTACTGATGCGCGGTTCCGGCGTTGGCGGTGTGGATTAGTGTGGATTGTTGTGATATGGGGGCGTTATGGGCGATAGTGCGTGAGTTGGGTTGCATGAGTAGGATGTATTATTTGCGAGGAATGAACGTGCATTAGCGGTGACTGACCTGGAGGCCTCAGAGGCTGGAATTGACGGCCGTGAAATAACTTGTAAGTATAATGTAGGGACACCGACCTCAAGCGCCCATGCCATAGCATGTGGCGGCGTCGGCTCCGAGGTCCGAGTCTGGCCTTGAATTCGACGTGCCGCCTCCGAGTCTCTGACCACAATATCATAGTACTCTCTTCGACAGCATCCGGGCTTAGACTGGACGATGTGACATGATCGGCCCAGCACCTGTTTCTAGTTGTCTGCGCGTTTGTTGATTGTCCAGTGTCCAAGGTATGGTATCTGTACCATGTCGACTCATTGGCCCGATAGTCAAGGATAGGCCCTTTGCAGATTCTCCAATGCCTAGCCCTGTCGCGGTAACTACTGCAGCTAGCAGAGGCTTGAGCAACCCGCGAACACCTAGATCAGACAGGATCAATACAGGCAGTGGCGCCGGTCCTGTGAACCCCATGACCATACTTAATGTACCTGCCAGCCGCACATAGAAGGGACGAAGTTATCCCCCGAACTCGTCTACACTTCCTTGACGTGAAGCATGAGGACTGCGCGCTCTCGACCATCCAAGAATGCGCTACCAACCAATACGTTCATGGGCGGCGAGTTTCTTGTTTTCGGATTTTGTGCGACCATATTGCTAACTTAGTCGATGCACCCCGCGCTCTTATAGAACGCCATCAGAACACTAGATTGCCTTATGTCAGTATGGCCACGGATGTGCGTCTGACTTATATTGGGGTAAGTATATGTACTGGTGGTACCGACCCTGATTTTCCATTCTAATGCAGAGCGCGCTCTAACGCGATTTCGCCCACAGATGTGCCACGTACACCACAGCGTCAGCTGTGACTTGAGGTGGACAACGCCGTGTGAGCTTCCAGGCATGCGGTGGAGTTGAACGCTGGCTATTCGGTACGTTTGACAATCACTGAAGAGAGTTCAAGTCGATGCGCGCGCGAAACGCAATGGCCATATGGTCGGGACGTTTGCCACTGACGCCGAACCTGTGTCATGTACCTCAGGAAACTGCCCAATGCATGACGTTGGGCAGGTATTTACGTTACTGAGGGCACTTGTTTGGCTCAGGCGGCAGCTCCGGCGCGTTCGGGAGCAGACAATAATAGCCACTGAACTCTGACCGCAGCCTCGATCATGAGGATCAAGGACGGTATGTACCACCGTCCGAGGTCATGCTGACCATTGTGCTATACCATGTAGACCATGCGATACACCAGTGCCACGACTCGTTTTATAACTGTGAACATCGCCACCCCGCATGATGCGCCAGCTAGTAGCGATCCAGCGACTCGTCCTTCGATGGTCGAGCTTTGCCCTCGGTGCAGCGGTCGAGCAATCAAGAAAGTCACAATAGAACACGTCTGGGCCTGCTAGCCATCGTTGAGGCCGACCCGTTTCTTCAGAGCGACTGCAAGGAGGAGCCTATGCACTCGTCCTCGCTGCGGCATCATGACAATCGTTTGCACTAGTGCGACGTAAGTGTCATCCTTGAACGTTTCAACGTCGAACCTGGAACTCATGGATCGTGCTCAGTGGACCTCTTGTGACGCGCGTAAGCTGTCGTCCAACGGCCGAGGATGAATGGCACTCTCGGCGTTCGGCACGACGAGCCATGGACCCCGTAGGTCTTTGCAAGACCGTCAGCAGATGTTGCCCATGAGCATTCTTCCCATTTGCCTGTCCATGCGAAAATTGCGTCAACGACATGCCTGGTTGCGAGTCTTGGGCGTCCAGCAACCGCTGGCTTCACATATAAAGTCATAGCACGAAGGGCGCAAAGTAGCTCAACGGGCCTCACCCAGTTCCAACGAGTCATACCAGTCATCGACCAAGTGTCTTCACTTTTCTGCGATGTTCTTCTCTGCTCTACTCTTTTATGTGCTCGCGGCGACCGCGACGTTGGCGATCCCGACTGCTGGCGAACAGGGTGCTCAGTCGCAGGCTGGGCAAGCTACCCCCGTCGCTGCCGCGGCTGCGCTCTCAGCGACCTCCAACGCGGCCCAGGATGAGACCACCACAAACTGGGCTGGTGTTGCTCTCACCTTCGCTGAGGTGGGGGTATTTGGGACGACGTTCAATGATGTCGACGCTGACATCGTCCATCTAGGGTGCAATCGTCGAGTCGGTCACCGGCACATTCACAGTCCCCACTCCCAACACCCCGCCCGGTGGCGACGACCATGATCTCTACACATCCGCCGCATGGCTTGGTATCGACGGCTACACCTGCGCGACCGCTCTGCTGCGGACCGGCGTCGAATTCATACGCGTCAACGGGATCGTGACTGCCACTGGTGCGTATCCACTCCACTTCAGGCGATATACGGAAGACACTCATCTTTCTGCCAGCCTGGTATGAGTGGTACCCGAGCCTTGCTCGCACCTACTACGAGGACATCACCGTCGTCCCCGGAGACGTGATATCCGCGACTGTCACCGCCAGGACTCCCAAGAGCGGCGTAGCCTCCATCATCAATACCTCTACGGGCGAGCAGGCGTCAGTCTCGCTGGGCGGTGCCGAGTACGCTTCTCTCTGTCGGGCGAGTGGAGAGTGGATCGTCGGAGATTCCAGCCAGCCCAACGGCACCGAGGCACCGTTGCCACTCCCGGACTTCGGGAACGTCACTTTCTCCGGCGCATTCGCGTCCGTCTATAACCCGACGAACCCTGTGTCGAACGTCCTCAACATCGTGCACAACGGGACGACTCTCACCACCGTCACTACGGAATACGACACTGTCACTATCGAGTACATCGGGAAGTGACCGCGTTCTGGTCGTCGGCCCGTATGTCTCCTGAGCGGGCATCACTCAATGCAAGTCCCGGATCGGTGGGATGGCGGCGCGGGCGGAACGGAGTATTAGAGTATCGAGATAGTTTTGAGAGCAGCTCGCATCGCGTAGGATGTTTCTGTGAGATTGGTTGTATCTACTGAGAGAGATCAGAATGAGAGTGAATGAAACCAGTGGCAATAGAACCGGGCAGCGGTTGTGATCGCCAGAATCAGGGCGCTTGTCGGACGTCCACTCGCTCACATCCGCATCCTGCTCAACAAACATCACAACATTAACGATGAAGATTGGGCTGCGTTGGAACAAAGCGCGCTGGAGCGCCACGGAAACATATTCCAGCCGTACGCTGGAACTCTCAGCTGCGGAGATACTAGGTCGGAGTCCTACTTTCAAATGCATTGGGTGGACCCTAGGCAATCAGGCTAGCAGGTCCCGGTAATTATTGGTCCTATCATGATACGTACTAGAGTCCTCTCAACGAATCTGCCAACAGACCGTCGCTCGTTGTGTCCGATTCTTGCGAGACGGTAATACGCGGTCACGTGGTAATGCTGTACGGCCGCGCGGGTTGGGATCTTTGGTGTCGAGACCAGCGGAATCGCACGCTCATTACGAGCTTGGATGTCCATGTTATACTACCGCCGTTGTTGGGTCGCTGATAGTACTCAAGTATCCTTCAAGCGTCAGGAATATATCTGGATCAGCGCACGCACCAGGCAGCGCTCTTCGGTAACTACTTGCTCACGGCTACGACTTGGGCCCGACTACGTCAATAGCCAGAGCCTCATTCTGGACACAGGCTATGCGAAACCCTACTCGACGGGTTGGCATACAAACGCCCCGCCATTTCCATCAGGAAAAACGTGACTGTACAGCGCCATCAACGAAGCTGCTGTTTGACGTCTGAGTCTGCACGATGCCAACGAATGAATGACTGCAAGGGAATCGGAACCCAGCTGGCGCCCACATACACCAGTACCGGAGGCTTCCATGATTCTCAAGGACACGACTCGCATCAGCTGACAATATGAATCGCTCACAGGCTTCCATACGGTGCGTAGGCGAAGACTTGCTCGTTTGACGCGTTCTACGCGATTTTGCTGTGTTCGAGATGGTACTCTGGGCCTGAAGTCAAAGAGACAGGACTTACGTTCGTACGTTCGTTCTGAGCACGCCGTTTGCACACTCAATGCCGGCGTTGAAATCCTTCCATGATAGTAGAGCCTTCGCAGATCCTTCCTGACGCCCTGAAGGCTTCCACCGCCTACATGAGCAAGCGCGGATGTGGTACAAGCGGATGCATATGAACTCGCCGATTGTAGCTTGCAATTCCTCAACGGATCCTACCTGGCGAGCATCCACGCTACCTGATACGGGCCGTCCTTTCGCCATCATGTTATACTCCACCTTATTGTTCCAAGTTCTCATTGCAGCTACCGCTATCGCTATCCCCGCATCTCGCGAACGTCGCGCTCGAGACCTTCCTCGTCGCAACGCAGATATTCACTCCTCACAGCCCAATCAGGTTGCTAACAAGACGATACCTGTGGCGGGCAAGGGCGACGCCGCCCAAGCGGAATACAGCACAAACTGGGCTGGCGCTGTATTGTCTCTTTCGCGGGTGAGTTTTTCCTGCATGGTAGAGTGGCGGTACTGAATACACGTGCATACAGGGATGGTTTACGACCGTTTCCGGTACATTCGTCGTGCCTGCTGCGCGTGAGCCGGTTGGGGCATCAGGCTTTCATTCTGCGTCCGTGTGGGTTGGGATCGATGGCTGGAGCTCAGGCTGCGACAACATCTTGCAGACAGGTATTGATGTCACAACCTACGGGGACGGCGACGTGTCTTACAATGGTGAGTACTAGCAATACTGTTCGTGAGTACGTCGTTACAATAAATCTATGGATACTCAGCCTGGTACGAGTGGTACCCGGATTACGCACACGACTTCACTGATATCACCATACGGGAGGGGGACACCATTACCGCCATTGTCATCGCTACGTCGCTGACCAGCGGCATTGCAATGATTATCAACTATTCCACGGGCCAGGAAGTGCTTCATACCTTCAGCGGGCAGCCTCCGCTCTGCGAGCAGGATGCGGAATGGATCGTCGAGGACTATACACGTAACGGCCAATTAGTCCCTTTCGTTGATTTCGACCACGTCACGTTCACCGGTGCCTCAGCGGGAGGTCCAATCCTGGGGCCTTTTGGACCCGGCGGTGCAAAGGTCGTAGACATGCAGCAAGACGGGCGCATTCTCGCCGTGGCCGCAGCGGACGACTCTACCGTCAATGTCTGGTACGGGCTGGGAATATTTGGTGAAACCCTTTCAAATTCGTCCACGGTATGCTGTATGTCTAGATATATGTTGGCTTTACTCACTAGCGTCGCTAGTCTCAACCCGAATGACACGTTCAACGCGCCGAATCGTCGCCGTGCGGCCCGTTTCAGTCCTGGAGGCCATTTGATTGCGAAGTGTAGCGCCTGTGTATGTGGGATGAGTGAATGTGAATGCGACACCAAATCGGAGGACTCGCTCTATATGTATGAGTTTCTCGAGCGACCTGAATGGGCCGGACGAGGTTCACAGCAGGAATAAAGATCGGAGGAGGAGGAGATAGATTTGAATGTTCAAGGTTCCCGGCGCCACAGAGAGGGCGTTTTGGCGCTTCCCACAGATCTGGATCGCTGATGGTGCTACCGCCACCACGTGCTGGGTACAGTGAGCGTCTCTTGTTCTTTTCGACCAACTCGTCCGAATCGACAGCTTGTGCGCACTTCAGTGATGGTACAGTCGCTCTTCTGGTGTTCGAAACATGTAGCTCTACCAGTTAGCTAGCTCTGGCGGCATCCTGAACACATGACTCCAGGACCCGACGTGCAACCGCTGAAACTCTGATGCCCGTACTGCCTTGCTCTTTGTCTTCCAGCACGATGGCATCTTTCGGCCGTGTTTTTAATCACTCACCAAGCTCTGGCGTACCTCATCGATTCTTTGAGGACATATATGCTTCAAGTTGACACGCAGGTAAGAGCACATGCCGCTCTGGTCCGATTGAATATGCCGCAAAGCCATGATCGCTTGTTCTAGCGTCCAACAAGAAGGTACTTGGAGCCCGCAAGATATTGCATGCGCTTGCGCCGAATGGTTGACGTCAAATCGAAGAGGGAAACTATTGGTAGCATCGGAGCAGGGCCAGCACACGATCGCGCCCTCGTAAGATTCTCGAGCGCTATCGCACATGGGACTTGCGTGCAATAGAGCTATCCAATGGTCAGTTTTTGTCGCTTGGATCACCTGATGACGATCCGTATCTGATTCCAACATCCGAACAGTTTTCGTAGGTTGCTGATTTGCCTACACAACGGTGAATACACGCCACCACATGTTACCAAGTTTAGTATTGCACGAGTCACCAGGACGATCTATGGCGCTCCGTTCGCCGTATAGTTAGAAAGAACCACGCGCTCAGCTCGGCCTCAGCAGCGATGCATCAAAATCTACTGGATCCCGATACCTTCTCGTCACTCACGCACGACCTACAGCAACATGTACACCATGAGACTCATATAAGGCCGTCTGGTCTCAGCACTGAATCTTCAGCGGTGCCTCCAACCGTCCTCTCTCTATCACGTCAAGATGATCTTTCTTCTACTCCTCCAGATGGCCCTTGCTACTGCCGCGCTGGGCGTGCCCACCTCTCGTGACCGTCACGCACAGCGTATCGCACGCCGTGCTACCGGTCCCCAAGTGGCGCACCCTGTACAAGGTGCTAGTCGCCCGGCGGCCCTGTCTGGCGGGAACATCACAGAAAGCGTGTATACCTCCAACTGGGCTGGCGCTGTGCTCGTCGCCGGACCTGTGAGTTCAGTGCTCAAACGCGAGACTGCATGCTGACATCGATGGTCCCCCGATTATAGAAAACGTACATTGCCGCGACAGGTTCCTTCATTGTACCTACTCCGCGCGAGCCTTCGGGCGGGTCAGGCTTCCACTCTGCCGCCATCTGGGTTGGCATTGATGGCGATACGTGCCAGTCCGCGATCCTGCAGACGGGCGTCGACATCACCGTCTCTGGCGGCACTACGTCTTACAACGGTTCGTATCCGGTCCTCTCTACGCTTATAGCCAAGTCCTCATGGTATTTGCAGCCTGGTACGAATGGTACCCCGCAGCGATGAGCGACTTTTCTGGCTTCACCATCCGCCCAGGCGACAACATCTCGGCCACCGTCATTGCCGACTCGCTCACGAGCGGAACGGCCACGATCGTCAACTACTCGACCGGCCAGGAGGTGACCAAGATCTTAACCTCCCAACCTGCGCTGTGCCAGGAGAACGCCGAGTGGATCGTAGAAGATTATACGGAGAGCGGCGGGCTCGTTCCTCTCGCCAACTTCGGCACGGTCACCTTCACCGACGCCTTGGCGGGCATTTCTACTGGCNGGTGTCAGTCCCGCAGGCGCTACGATCTTCAACATGGAGCAGAACGGGCGCGTCTTGACTAGCGCATCGACTAGTAGCTCCTCTGTTACAGTCAGTTATATCGGCCCTTGAAGGCTATCCCCTCTCTAGGACCGCCATCTACCGCAGGCCACTACGAAGGGAACGCAGTCTACAACTGCCCCCGAGCTCCCAATCATATCACGAGCTGAAGCACGCTCTCAGTATCCTGGCGCTCTGTTGTGAATATGTTGTCCAACTAGATTCTCCGTTATGTGCTAGATTGTGCTGCTAGCCTAAACGCATTAGCTTCTGACCGTCTACGCGTAAATTCTGAGACCGCGCGCACACCTCGTCCTTTATTGGAGCGTAAGTCCGCCTGAGTCCTAGACTCGAGTCCCTCAACGTGAGCGGACCAAAAGGTGAAGCGCTCGTCATACAGGGTCCCATTGAGCGTCTACTTGTACAGCGCCGACTTGAACCTGACCTTGACCTTGACTTCCGCTTCAGCTCTCGCTTTGCTCCTCCTGATCTCAGAGAGCGTTGCCAGTGCAATACAGACCATATTCACAGCTACTACATAACACAGGAAGCCTCCATAAACGTGCGGCGAGCGCAGGAGCCTCTCATATTGCCTCGCCATGATCAACCGTTGACACACAGTCCTGGTATCTACTAGCATCCAACAGCACCCGCGGGCTCGTGAATGGGAGTGCACAGAAGTTCCGCTAGCGATTGGTCAACGAACGGTGTGTGCGAGGATCTTGCTATATGGAAGTTGCTATTGTTAACGACACTACCGGCAGCCCCAGTGAACACACACCTTCAACTTCAAGTGCCATCTGATACGCCCAAGGCAAATGATCGGCTGGAAGATGTCTTACGAAGAGTTTATCTCTAGAAGAGAGGAGCTTGTGCGACAAAGGGTGGAGATTGAACGCACGATTCTCACAATGAGCCGTGAGTTCAACGCTACAAGGCCAATCAACACGCTCCCCGTTGAGATCCTCCTCAACATCTTCCTCAATCTGCAGACCATCGAAGAACCGGGTGGACAGATCGGGTGGTATGGCGTCGCGGCGGTGTGCCGACACTGGCGCGACGTAGCCAACTCTAGCTCATGCGCGTCTCTGTGGAGGCAGATGTCCTTCACGACGTCCTCAGGTCTCATTTCTACAGATATATTCCTCACCGGCTCCGGTGCCACGTTCCTCGGCGGATGGGGCCATTCAAAATTCATCACTGAAACGATGAACAGCTCATTAGGCCGCAAACGTCTCCTCGGGGCTCAGGGTACGGAGCTAGAGCCCTCTGTATGCGACTACGACAATGGTGCGCCAGTTCAATGTCTGCTTGAGCGGTATGCACCGCTCATGGAAGTCCTTGAGGTCGACTGCCATTATGTCCCCGGACATCACGGAGACGATGTGGACTACTCGGAGCGCTACGGCGAAGTCTTGCTGTTGAGCATCGACCCCAGGATGTTTGCGCGCCTTCAGTGCCTCTCTCTATATACTGCTGGGCTCAAGCCAAACCCTGCCCCGCTTCCTTCCTTGTGCAGGCTACATCTGTCGTACTGCATATGCACCAGCATGTCTATGGAAGATTTCTTCGCCTTCGTCACAGGCTGTCAAGCCCTTGAAGAGCTCTCGCTGTGCAAATTCCGTCCGGCGGACCCCGCATTTCCAGACGTCGTCCGAGGACGCAAGGATCTTGAGAAGATCGCACCTCTCACGCCCGTAACGCCGCCGGCTGCCCTGCGCAAACTGCACCTCCATGACTTCGCACCCTTCACTGCGCGTATCCTCCAGGGAATGTCCCTCGCGCGATCGACGGATCTCAGCGTGACCATGGATGGCCATATTCGCACCCTTGACCAGGCGTACAGGTGTAAGACGGTCCCCTCATTGTACACTGCGTTTCCGCTGAACTCAACGCATCTCGGCGTCCTCCACGGAGTAACCGCTGTCCATGTCTACTTTGGTACCCCGACTGTGTACCGCATCGTCGCGCGATCAGGCGAAGAGGGTCATGGCTCCGTTACGATCACGGCAGACGTTCCAGCGCCAGCGGCATACCAGAGTACCCCGCAACACAAAGCGCGCGCGAAGTACCGTCCAAACAGATCCAAGGATCTCATCGAGCTCTTTGGAGGCGCGCCGGTTTCTGACCTGACTATAGTCGCCCCCAACGCGGAACACTGGAAAACCCTTACAGGAGCGGACTGGGCGAATACATTGCGATCCCTTCCGTTTCTTAAGCGTCTGAGCGTCATCTTCCATCCTGCAGGCGATTGCCTCCTCGGCGTTGGCGAGGACGACCCACTCATGACTTTGATAACCGTGCTTGGCACCCCGCCGGACGACGAGGACGAGCTCTGTCCTCATCTCGAGTGCCTCACTCTCCACTCCTCGGACGTGGACCTTGGCGTGGAGATAGCCCGGACTGCCCGGACTGCGCGCATCGTCGACTGTCTGCGTATCCGGAAAGCTCGCGGGTTTCCTCTCGCTCAGCTCCACATCTTGTTCGATCCTGATCAGGGTTCGAGTGATGATGAGCGGGAGCGGTACGCGCGTGTCTTCACTCCGCACGTCGACGTCGTTGATTTCGAGGACACGGCCGTTGAATTTGAAACTGCCCGTAGTATCTAGACCTCATGAGGCGAGGGGATTCGATCGTGAGCGTTGACGAGGATCTGGATGCGATGAGTGAGTACGAAGACGAGGACATGATCGACGACCAGTTAGACTAGGAGCTTCCGTCCAGCATTAATATTGCATTCACGCGCTGTGCACGAAGATATGTATTTGAGTTTCCCGTGGCAAATCCCGTACATAGTTCTTGAACCAGACATTTCGACTACGCTCCTAGTGCCACGATGTACAGCATCATTGATGTAAATTCTCGCTTCCTGAATAGCTTGTAAAGTAATCTTCAATGAGGGCTGACGCAACGACAACTTATCTTCGGTTCGAGGCGTGGTACTCAGAGCAGGCGCTTGCGGTTGTAGAATTGCGTCTGGAAGCGCCAAGAGGTGCAGTCAACTTGGCTTTCACCCTCACTGGTACTCGGCAACCGAGACACTTGTTCGGCCTCTCCGTAGTGATTCTCTCCATATCCTGGTTGAAATTATACTTGTGAGTGACAACGAGGTTTGTATATTCTGACAAACCTTGAAATTGAGGGGATCACTGGCAGCTTAGGTTGACACATACTCGAACCCCACTGAGTCGTGCCAGTGAAAGGAGCTCCCAATGTCTATTGAGCAGTACATCGCACGTAGAGATCGACTTGTACGGCAGAAGGAAGGACTCGACCGAGAGTTGCTCGCCATCAGCCGCGAGTTCAATGCCGCAAGACCGATCAATAAACTCCCCATCGAAATCCTTGTCGACATATTCCAATACGTCCAGGCCCTCGGATACTACAGGGAGAAGCGCAGTTGGTTCGCGGTGGCCGCGGTGTGCAAACACTGGCGTGAAGTGGCTAACTCCAGCTCTTGTGGATCTCTATGGAGGCAGGTGTCGTTCAAGACATCCGCAGAACTCATTCTTCGAGACGTGTTCTTCATCGGATCTGGTACCATCTTCCTTGAAGAATGGGGGTCCCCGGACTTCATCACGGACACCATAAAAACCTCCCAAGGTCGTGCACGTCTGCTGGAGACGGAATATCAACAGATCAGGGCTGGCGGTCGTGCTTACAAGAGTGGCCTACAATTCGCACACGTGCTCGAGTGGTATGCACCGCTCATAGAGGTCCTCGAGGTCCACTTCAAACTAACAAACGAGCAAATCAACTATCCCGAATACTGTGGTGATGATGAGGTCATTCCTGAGATTGAGCCCATCCGAGTCGACCTGTCACTCTTCCCTCGACTTCAATGTCTCTCTCTTGTCGCCGCTGATCTCGAGTTCAATCCTCATCCCCATCTGTTCCTGCGGAAGCTGCATATCACGGAAGGAGACTGGATGGGCATGTCAATGGACGAGTTCCTGGCCTTTATATCAGGCTGTGTGAGCCTAGAGGAGCTGCGCTTACACGACTTCCGCCCAACGGACTTCGCATTTTCCGACTATGGCGAAGAATCCGGATATATCAGGAAGGCTACGCCCACCGTGCCCGTGGCACTCCCAACCCATCTGCGTAAACTCCAGATCCATGACACGGCTTCGTACACCGCGCGGATACTCGAAGGCGTATCTGTCTCACAGTGGACGCACTTGTC
Source organism: Trametes cubensis (assembly GCA_029747595.1). Taxonomy (NCBI): domain Eukaryota; kingdom Fungi; phylum Basidiomycota; class Agaricomycetes; order Polyporales; family Polyporaceae; genus Trametes; species Trametes cubensis. The sequence goes on from JAPEVG010000097.1 coordinate 51,250, forward strand.
CCTGACAATTGTTGGCTATGCCTGTAGAAACGACGACGGCTCCGACTACACTGCGGTCATGCCGCTGTATACCGCGCTGCCGCCCGACACATCGTACATCGCTGTCCTCCACTGTATGGACTCTGTCTACGTTCGTTTCGACAGCCCGACCGTGTATCATATCGTCGCCCGCTCCAGGCAGGAGGGTCATGGCTCGGTCTCGCTCACGGCTCAAGTGCCGGACAAAAAAAACGATCTATGACGCTTCATGGTATCAGAAACTGGTTCGCGTATATTACCGCCCCGACATATTCATGGACCTCATCAAGCTCTTTGGCTCTTCGCCCATCGCCAACATCATCATCACTGCCCCCAACACGGATCGCTGGACAATAATTACAGTCGGTGACTGGGAGCACATGCTACAGTCCTTCCCGCTGCTCAGGCGTCTCGGTGTAATCTTCCATCCTGTCCAACAGCTCCCCCACAGCCACGGGGATGATCCACTCATGACCTTGCTTTCCGCGCTCAGCAGCTCCCAGGGAGACGCAGGCGGAGTGTGCCCTGAGCTCGCGTGCCTCACCCTCCATTCCTCGGACGTCGACCTCGATGCGGACGCAGGTCGGACTATGCGCCTCGTCGACTGTCTGCGCGTCCGGAAGACTCGAGGTCGCGCTGTCTCCCAGCTTCGCATCCTGCTCGAACGCGATTCCTCCTACTATGCCAGCGACGTTGCGCCGACTCGCAAGGAACACGCTCTGTTGCAGAGATACCAAAGTGTCTTCGGGCCGTACGTTGAGCTTGTAAGCTACGGGAACGCTGCCGAGTTACAGGGCTCCCCAGCCCAGGAGTGACGAGTGAGCCCCCTCCCCCGGACCTCGATTAGTACACAGCGGGGGACTCGTCATTGTCGCGCCCAATCCGGACCTCTGGAAAACTCTCGACGGAGCGGACTGGGCTGATCTGCTCCGTTCGTTCCCGCACCTCAAGTCTCTCAGCGTACTCTTCCATCCTAGCGATAAACCTCCTCGGGTTGGCCAGGACAACCCGCTCGAGTCGTTGCTGGCCGTGCTTAGCAGCCCTACAGACGACGGGCCGAATTGTGTTCCCAACTACAGGCCCTCGACCTCCACGCCTCGGATTTGGAGCCGGACGCGTCGGACCCTGCTCGGATGTCGCGCGTCGTAGATTGTCTGCGCGGCCGGGACGACCAAGACTACCCTGTGATCGTTCTCCGCATCCTGTTCGAGCTCGACTCAGACTCCGCTCTCAATATAGAGTTTGCCGCGCGGGAACAGATGGCGCGCTTCGAAGGGGCGTTCGAACCGTATGTCGACATCGTCGCTTGCGGGACGCCGACGAGTTCTGGGATCTCATGGACAGCTCTGATGACTCGAGAAGCTCCTCTGCCGAAGGGAACGAGCAGTGAGCGTCGCTCTTCTCAGTGGACATAGCGTTCACAAGTTCGCCTGGCTTCTGACGGGGTGTCGTGGCTCTTCTCGGTTCTGGTTGGTAACGCTAGATCTTAGCCTCCGAGTCAATGCTCTGTGATGATGCTGTCTCGCATTGCTGCCCTTCTTGACATATGTACTTAGCGCTCCATGATACTATTTCAACATTTATTCTGGAGCGGTGCCCTAATTGTTGTATGTATATGCGTCCTCTTCGCTGCCTCGTGCTCCGGCCCACTCTCGACTCACTATTTAACGATAATGAACATATCGATTCCGCCTCAAAGTATACATGATCAAACCTAGATGCATCCGAGCCACGCCTAGCACTGACCAGGAAGCGTGCTTCTCTCACATCACAAACCAATGCCCCCTCCCCCCAATCACAAGCTAGACACGGAATATTTCCGTCGACTGTTGCACTTGGATCGTCAGCGCCGGGTTTGTCAAGGCCTCGCCGATCTCCCTGCCGGTCTTGCCTTCGTTCGACATCCGCGACATCTCGTACAGGTCCACGGTCGTCGGCGGAGGTGCACTGCGTGACGCTACTACGGTCATTGCACTTGAGTCCGTGTTGAACTGCGTGCCTTCCGTCATGCAGGTGCTCGTGCCGATCGTGCTCCTGAATTTGATCCCACCGTGCGCGGTGCTGCTCTGGGACTCCGAGTTGGAGAGCAGGGAATGCTTCGAGTTGACAAGCACGACGATGACGGTAGGGTAGATGCCCTGTGATACGCCGGTCAGTCCTCAAATGAGCCACACGACAAAGAGAGGAGAGGCAGGGACGTACGACAATAAGACTCAGGCAGTACTGATAGATTGTCAGCGCCAGGGCGAGGGCCGGTTGCCTCTCGATGCCGTTATTGACAGAAGAGACACTCATGATAACTTGCACCGCCTGATAATCGCACAGCGAGTTGAATTGGACTCGCCCGGCCGCCGTAAGAGGGGAATGGACGTACAAAGACGAACATGTAGATCACGCCGGACTCGAGGAGCAACAGCATGATCTTCTGTGTCCGAGTCCGAGTGTGGCATGACGCTGTGCCAAAAGCCTCCAAATGCGACTTGCGGTATGCCCTTGGCGTCGACCAATCAGTATCACATGTACGCCGGCAATGGTAACCATATACCAAGCTTTGTAGCCAATGAGGATGGTCGCGACGCCCGTCGTCGTGAACGTGGTCACGTAAGAGGTGGTTTGGATGTTCCTGCAGAACGTAGGATGCTGGTACGTGCCCAGAGTGATGTCCGCACCAAGTCGGGCTGCACAATAGCTGAGCATCATCGAGGTCGCTGGGAAAATATGGTCAATGCAGATGAGGGAACAGAGAGCATCAGATGCGCGTACAGATCGACCCAAACAAGAAGGCGATGGGGACGATCAACACGAGTTTCTCCTTTCCGCGCGACCAGAAAGCGTACACACGCCAGATGATGATCGTGTCTCCGAGGATCGTCTAGGGCATGGTCAGATATAGATGCAATCCATGGGAACGATGACTGACCATGTAAGAGTATAAGACGTCCTCCACAGAGGCAAGGCGCAGGGTCTTTCGTACAGCGCCGGAGTATACATCCAAAAGGGGCGCCGCGGAGGTGGAGAGGAGCGTCATTTGTATTATGGTCACCAGGTTATGGATATCGATCATCCATAGTGCGAGCGCGAGACCGAACATGATGAGGACCACAGTGCATGTGTAGACCGACACCCTGGTGCGCGTCTTCCTCCTGCTAGTGTAATTCGCGTCAGTAGTTCTGCGCAGAAAACAAGATGCAAGATGTCGTACAAGAGCAGTCTCGCAGTCTCGAGGACCAAGATGGAGTAGACCGCTACAAACCTCGAGGTCAGTCAAAGGAACAAAGCACAGCAGGCAGGGCTTACCAATGAAGAAGGTCTCGACGGTGACCGCCACAAAGGAATTGAGCAGATTGACACCGACGTTCTTCCAAACCGCTGCGTCCGGGTCGCTGGAAGACATAGTTCTATGTAGATGAACCACGAAGCAGGTTCAAGTGGATCGGGTAGGATACCACGCCGAAAACGAGCCCGCTTCGCTTCATATACCCAACTCCTAGTTCCCAAGGTTTCGAAGTTGCCAAAATCGCATAGAACCTGCGTGGAAGCAGACAGGTGTAGACGGTTCGCTGTGACAGTGCGTGATGGCGTTGATGTTGATGAGTATTCTTCGATCTGGTGCAGCAGCATTAGCATAGCTTCAAAGTATGAAGTAAGCATGATGCAGACCATTCCAGGCCAGTAGAATATGGAGAACGAAGCCCTTCTACTTGTCCCACAGCAATTACTCGCAGCACAGAGCGTGCGTAACAAGTATTCCTGACGTTGTTCATAGGCGTGAAGTCGTTTCGATTCGAGCCCCAAAGAAGTTGCATCATATCTGTACGCACTGATGCTCCGCATGGGAACAAATGGCAGCATGACGCCTATGACGGTGGCTACAACCCTTCGGTGACAAACCTTAGGCTTAATGTGCTGTTATGATGTGAGAAGTGAGCACGGAAGGACAGCGGTATGACAGGACAGCGTACGTTTCCATTTCTCACTCGGACTCCCGGATGACACACCATGCGGCGCGTCCACTTGAGTTCGCAACGTAACTCGTGATCACATGGCCTACACACAGATCTTCTGCCTACCGGGTCTGTGTAAGTGTGTTTCTCTTCCTTATCCAACAGAATGCATACTTCATCAATCGGTCATTCACAGCCCTAACGCCACCCAGTGCCGGGGGGCCTTCGATTAGGCAAATTATTGCCTTCTTCAGGCCGTACATCTGTGGGTGAATTCGAGATTCAAGAATAGATACGCAGAGAACGTTAGCAGCACGCGCTGATCTCCGTGGTCGAGTTTGCGGGGGACCTGGAGGTACTCTGCGAAATCAGTACAGAACTACCGCAGGAAGGAGGTTCTTTGGTGAGGCTTATTTATGCGGATCGTACCTGCGCAAACGAGCGAGAGCAAAAGCAGTACTTCGGACACAGATTAGGGCCGCTCAGACTTACAGATACCACTATGTCGCGACCGCACGATGTGCCGCATCGGACCATTTACCAGGTGCGCCGAACGGCGAACTGCGCATAGTATCGAGGTCGTCGAGACTCGACAGTGAACCAGGGAAGGTCGGGCTTTGAACCTCTGCACGCGGAGCTTAGAAGTAGATGAATAGACGCCAGCAGCCCAGCGCTCCCTTCGCAATTCCCGATGCTTGCAAGTACTATCCGGCAGCATTGGTACTATGATCACAGAGGTAGGAATTCGCTCCTGGACAGCTGCATATCTTCGTATTGCCCTTTGTGTTCAATATTTAAGACAAATGAGGAATCCGGTGAACAGAGACGCAAAGGCCATGGAGGCGCGCCGGAACTCCGACATGCACGCCGCGGGGTCTTCGCACCTCGCGAACTTGGCTCACTCAGATCCTGTCATCGCAAATCCTGACCGGACAACTCGTAGACGCTTCCAAGAGACTTGAGCGGTCTGAAGCGTATATTGAGACCCTGTAACCTCAAACCACCTTACAGCGGTCAGTCTGAAGGTGCGAGCGATCTTCAACTTCCGTTTTTCATCATGAAACATCTAACAAAAGCCTCCTGCCGATACTAGACGACACCCTTGCTGACTCTGACATACATAGGCCAAACGAGACACTATGCCTGAAAACGCAACAACCTACTCGGACGTCTCCTTCGAACAATTCATCAGCTTCCGCGACGAACTCCTCGAGCGAAAGGCAGCATTGGAACGCGAGCTCATCTCAGCGAGCCGGAGGTTCAACGCGTCCAGGCCGGTCAACAGGCTACCCGTCGAGCTCCTCATCGCCATATTCCGTTACCTGCAAGTCCGTGACGGCGGTTATTACGACGAGCGTTGGTACTACCGCGTCGCCGCGGTGTGCAAGTACTGGCACGACGTAGCCAGCGACTGTCTGGTGCTCTGGCGACATATCATGCTGGACGATTCCGACTCGATCTTTGGGTCCACTGACGTGTTCCTCGCCCGGACGGTAGTCCCACGCATGAGGGTATGGAGAGGTGTCCCGAAGTTCTCCGATAACGCGCTTGGGGACCCTTCGAAGCGCCTCATGGACGTTCAATATCGCCCTCACGACCTCGAGGTATGCTCTGAGAAGGGAGGGCTACGACGTGTACTGGAGGCGTCGGCGTCTCTCGTGGAGGTACTCGAGGTGGATTGTGAGCGCGAGGACGAGCCTCGTAAACGTCATGCTCGTGGTCCTTGGGATGATGAGGATGAGGAAGACGAGGAAGCCGTCAAGCATCACTATCGCGAGGCTCTCCGCTTACCTGTGGACCCGACGTTGTTCCCCAACCTCTACTCCCTCACCCTGACCACTGCTGCCTTCGCGCCTCAACCTATACCGCTTCCTTCCCTCCGCAGACTCCGCTTATCCAACTGCATGGAGATGCAAACAACCATCGACGAACTCCTAGTGTTCATCTCCGGGTGCCAAACGCTCGAAGAGCTGACGCTACACCTATTCCGCCCGAACGACGACAAGCTGCCTTNCCCCCCTCACTCCAGAGTCCCTGAAGCAGACCCCTCCCGTGACGCCTGTGCTGCTGCCTGCTACTCTCCGGAAGGTTTCCATCACAGACTTCGCGCCGTACACCGCCCGTCTGCTGCAAGGCATGGCGATTCCGAGCGGGGCCGACCTCTCTATAGAGTTGACCTCCACCACTGGGTCCCCTCTGTCGGACTGGCCTCCAGACTGGCCGCTGCATACCGCTTTCCCCTCCGTGAAATTTCATATCGGAGTCTTCTACTTTGTTCACGCCGTCTGCGTAAAGCTAAACTCTTGGACGTACAACATCACCGGTCTAACATGCGGCGGCTTCAATAATAAAGTCTCGGTCACCACCAAGATCGAGGACCCGCTCGGCTGCGAATACCTCCCCAAGTTCCTCGCGGACCTCACTGAGCTGTTCCGCGAGTCCCCAGTCAGAGATCTTACAATACACGCCGCCGGAGAAGCCGAGGAGGAGCTCTACGAAGACGAGTGGGATAAATTATTCGAGGCCCTGCCCTGCCTCGAACGCCTCAGGGTGGTCGTGGACATATACGCGATCACAGGCAACACCGACTCCATCGCCACCATGCTCAGCGTGCTCGGAGGGGCCTACGCGTTCGACGATGACGCCGAGCTGCCTTGTCCGGCGCTTAAGTCCCTGACACTCTACTTCCGGGACAAACAGGTCGAAGCGGACGTCACACCGGGCCTCGAAGACTGCTTGAAGAAGCGGAAGGATAGAGGAGTCCCTGTCGCGGAGCTTCGTATTCTCCTCCATCGCGAAGCTAGACCGGACGCAGACCTCGCTGTGCTGAAGCAGAGCGCACTGAAACGGTACCGAAAGGCATTCCGGCCGTACGTGAAGACTATCAAATGTGGATTCGGTGCGCCATAGCACCCTTACCTAGCCTAGGTCCCGGTTATTTCTGAGGGGTTCACCCGTCCGTCGACGTCGATAGAGGGGAACTCCTTTTTCGGAATCAATTGCTTCTCGGGATATGTAGTCGTGCTGAGAACAGTGCGCTCAGAATGCTGAGGTCGTAGAGACAATCTGGACTCCGCAACCCGAACGCAATGGCAGAGCCCGATACGACGTACACCTCGCGGGCGGACGGCCAAGCAGTCTGCACTCGCTTGTACTAAGCAGTAAGCACGAGTGTAGCTTCGCTCATACGACGACATGTACAAGCGCGCCTCAAGCCAAGAGTAGGGCGAGACCTTCAGAAATGCACGCGCGAGTAGCATACGGCACAGTTGCAAATTGCTTCCTTCAGCGGGTAACAGGTCCACAACCCGTTGCGCCGCCCCAAGGCCCAACATGTCAGATCTAGACGTTAGTCCGCTCGAGCGCCGTTGGGGCGGGCATTAAGTCTCGACGTAGATAAATTGAGAGATTGGCCAAGTCAACTCTCAGAAAGTCAAGTAAGGGAGTCGAGAGCAGCCTAGAGCACTGGGCTGGAGGCAAGTGGAGCGCTTCCACAACTACAAGTGTGACTATTCTTACCTTTGCACGCTGGATCACTGCTGGATCGTACCGAACGGCGAACGTACTTACCGGCAACTAGACAGCCCCAAGGACGGCAGAAGTGGGACCACTTTCGCCAAACAACTTCGTGGGGCGTTTTGAGGACCCAGGCGCAGGCCCGCAGCTATGACTATGGCCGCCTCGACCCGCTCCGGTAGTTTGGGCGGTGGCAGTACTTGCTACTTGCCGGCACTGCATCGGTCAAGGCTAAGCTTGAATATTGAATCTTGGAATCTGTCGACGTCGGACGAGGGCTAGAGGACAGGTAGTGAGTACCTGCGAAGTCACTGTCAGTCGGACAGCGACAGCGCTCCGTGTAATCCTGTGAAGATCGACGTCTGGCGCGCGCGTTCAAGTTGTTGAGACACGTTTTGGTTATAGAGAATGAATTGCCGTGAAGCGCATTCCTCACTGGGACTGGGGAGGTTCGAGCGAGAGCGATAGCGGAGAAGGTGGGGATAAGCGTCGGGCCGCACACGTCGCTCACAGTATCAGGCGGACAGGGCGATTTGAGTTGGGAAGGCGGGAGCGGAGGCACTCACTACTAATCACTACTGCATGTGTGGCTATATGTATGTTGTTACTCGTCGGTCACGTCTGAGATCTGAAGGGTCAAAGAGGGGGAAAGAAGGATCCAGCTTACGTGCTCTTATCTATCGACATCGCGGCTTCTGAACAGCTGGAAGGGCTTTGTCAAAAGGTTGGGCTCAGGGTGGCGTTCGTCCAACGGCAAAGCACGCCACTCCTCTTTGTAACAAGCTACAGAAGGGGCGCTTCCCTAGACTCGACCGACATCGGATACGCGCGACCTCGTCGTGTCCATCTTAGCAGCCCCTCAGGCTCGACGTTAAAACGAATGGACGAGCTTCTCGACTTCGCGCGGGGTGCATGCTGCATGCTAGAAGCGCTCCCGGTTTGCATTTTGCAACGCGCGGACGGCGAACATGACGCATGCCCTGTCCACAAGACACCCGTTAGCTGCCCAAACACCGTATATCGCACCCAATCGTGCTGATTAGGGCCCAGGGATCCCATCGTGCGCACCTCGTAACATCATAGGTTCATCATCCTCGCGCGAGGGGGCCCGTAGCAGGCTCTTGGCCTGCATCTGCGTGTCGCGATTATCAATTGCGCACACGGGAGGCTCGTCCTCGAGGCTTGCAGAGTCCGGAAAGCGGCCTGTCTTTGTTGCTGATCATCTGTCATCGTCATCGTCATCGTCCGCGTTTGCGGGGGCGCGCGCATCCTTGGCGGCCAGGGGGATAATGCGGAGAGATCCATTCATCGCGCGCGTCCTGTCGGGAACGCAACGGCGGCTTAAGCTTGTAACCTCGGAGAAGCTATTCGCGGGCGCGCGCGGGCGACCCGCGAGTAGGTTTGTTTGGATTCTGCTCGCGAGACGTGGGTGGGATCGCGCGCTGCGACCGCTCCCACCGGGCGACGGATGCGACTGTGGCCGCGGGCGGTGTGCGAACGCAAAGTTTTATTTTACCCAGACCACGTCGACGATCCCTGTTGTCGTCGTCGTCGTCGTCGTCGTTGAGGATATTGCTGCGAGACAGGAGTGCGGCCGAAGGGAGTCGGGCGTCGGAGGAGGGGAGGAATGGGGAATGCTGAGAGCGCCTCAGGTGGTTCGACTGGGCGCCGGGCCAATCGGGAGGCGAGTTATCTGATATGATGGGGCGGGTTATCAGATAAGATTTAGCCGGCCTCCGATCTCGACTCCGCCCGACTCCAGACCGTCCTCCCCAGCCACGGCCCAAGCCTTGTCTCTCTCCTACCCTCTCCGTCCTTATAACCGTCTCCTTCCTTCCTTCTCGCGCTTAGAGCGTGCCCCGGCTGCCCCCTCTTACTCTACCTTTACTGGCTTAATACGTACTGGACCCATCTCTCTCCATGGCCACCGCCGCTGCAGCGTCCTCCACATCTCTCCCCGCCCAGGCCCTCAAGACCGTCGCCGTTCTCGGCGCGTCCTATGGCGGCGCACGCGCCGCCCACCTCCTCGCCCAGGGCCTCCCGCAGCACTGGAGAGTCGTCCTTATCGAGCGGAACAGCCACATGAACCATCTCTACGTCCTTCCCCGGTACGCTGTTCTTCCAGGCCACGAGCACAAGGCTTTCATCCCGTACAACAACGTCTTCCTGCCCCCGGTCCTCGCCAACGCTCCTTCCGAGCCTCCTGCACCTTCCAAGGATATCTCACGCCATGTCATGCTGCACGCGAACGTACTCTCGCTCCGGGAGCACGAGCTGACCCTCGACAAGTCTTTTCCCGAGCACGGCGTCTCTGATCGCACCCTCCGCTTCGAATATCTCGTCTACGCCGCCGGCAGCCATCTCCCTGCGCCCATCAACCTCTGGGGCCCCGTTGCGGACGAGGTCGACAAGGACGGCGTTGTAGACGTCGTGCGGGGCACGAAGGAGGGCGGGGTCGCCTGGCTCAAGCGATTTCAGAAGCGGGTCGAGCGCGCCTCGAGCGTGCTCGTCGTGGGCGGCGGAGCTCTCGGCATCCGTGAGTACAACGTTCACATCTTCGCGCATGTTTTCTCCATCTCTGTGCATTCTATCCCTCGACCGATGTCTTCGAGCATACTACCCGAAGATATGGTGTGGGTAATCTCGGAGTCATTCAGGGGCCATCTAGGCGCCCGTGAATCTCTCCTTACACATCTGCTTACGATCTCAAGATCGTAATGCCTACCTATGCTATAGCCACTACGCCGTCTAACAACTTATGCTGACCATATCTTTCTACAGAGTATGCAACCGACATTGCAGAGATCTATCCTGGCACCCAGGTCACTCTCCTTCACTCCCGCCATCGCTTGCTCCCTCGCTTCGACGAGGGCATGCACACAGAAAGTGAGTCTTTGCGCATACATCCTACATTCGCTTGAGGAGATCATGCTCGACTGCTCGGTGATCCGTTTCACTATCACCATGCGTCCCATGGTGTGAATGGGTGAAATTTCGCCCTCGCAGACGCTCGATGGTGGTGTTTTTCGCAGATTTGGATCTGCAAGGGTCGTCTCGGCAATTGCCATGAGCGAAATTGTCAACGCACCGCAGAAGCTAGATGCTTATTCGGCATCCTGCCACCTGTGCTGCTCGCAACGAGCGGCTTCTGTATACGGCCCAGGTGTCATGTGCTGCCACCTGTTTGCTGCGGTACCGGGATATTGTCGCGGAGACATGATGCTCGCGGTGTCAATACTAGAAAACATATACATTAACGCTGCTATCGGGGCATATCGCTGACGCCTCTCGCCCAGTCCTCTCGACCCTCTCCGCGCTCAACGTCTGTACCATCCTCGGCGACCGCCTCGACCTCTCCTCGCTCTCCGACAAACAGACCGCCTCAGGCGAGCGTGTCGTCCGCACGCAGAGCGGACGCGAGATCCGCGCCGAGCTTGTCGTAAGTATCCACGCCCCACACTCGATAGCCGCCCCCGTCTAACTCCGCGTCCTCCCGCGCGCACTATCAGCTGCTGTGTACGGGCCAGACGCCGAACACGTCCCTCCTGAGCGAGACGTTCCCGAACGTCGTCGTCCCCGACGGTCCTAACAAGGGCATGGCCCGCGTGCGCCGCACGCTGCAGCTCGCCGAGCCCGTCGACGACCTCCCTCGAGAAACGGAGCCTGCGCCCGCACCTCCACCTCCTGCTCCCTCCGCGTCTGCGTCCGCGTCCGCGCCCGAGGCCGAGTCCCCCACTGTTGACACCGAAGGTGAGGGCGAGCTCGAGGAGGAGGAGCCGGAGCCGGAGCCGCCGGTGGAAGAGGACCCGCACACGCGCGTCGCGGCGGAGCACATCTTCGCGATCGGCGACGCGGCGGACGCGTTTGGCGCGGTGAACGCGGGCCACAACGCGTTCTTCCAGGGCGAGGTCGCCGCGCGGAACATCATGAAGCTCATCCGGCGCTCCGAGCGCGCGGAGGGGCAGGACGAGCAGGAGGAGAAGGAGGAGGACCTCGAGCTGGACAAGTACGTCCCTGGCGAGCCCGCGATCAAGGTCTCGCTCGGCCTGGTAAGCCTTTTCCCTTCTCTTCTCTATGTATGCTTCCGACCGACCGAGGCTGATCGTTGCGGTCTGCAGACGAAGAGCGTGTACCAGTTCCAGGGCATGATCGGCACGCGGGACAAGGAGCCCGCGGACCTCGACGTGCACCTCATCTGGCGCTACTTTGGGCACAAGGTCGGCCGGGACGACCTCGAGCGCGACCCCGACAGCGCCCCCGTGCAGGAGGACGCGGCCGCCGCGGTTGTGTCCGAGGCAGAGCCCAAGTCGGAGTCGGAGTCTGCCAGTGTGTCGGCGTCGACGTCGACGGCGGTACAGGGGGAGAAGTCTGCAGTCGTGGTGTAGGCGCTGTGATCCGAGGGTGCGGGAGGTACATATGAAATATGCGCATATATGCCACAGCGCGGAGAGCCGAGGTAGATGGGGCGAGGAACCGGGTGGAAGAGGATGGATAGATAGAACACGATCAACTCGGCCTCAGTATGGCGTGCACTATTATGTTGATGTGGCAATGTACATAGATGGCAGAGGCGACGAGGAAGCCGTATCGTGGTCAGTTGAGCAATATACACCCGGATATACTAGGAGCCTACAGGCTGCCAGTGCCCAGTAGTCACAAAGATATATGTAGTGCGTGCGGGATCATGCAGGAGTGTGTACCATGTTGCGATGGTATACACATCCCTTCTGGCGCCTAAACGATCCACTCTGATCTAGATCTCAAGTACGGTCGGTCGCTTTCACACTCCGCCACGAACATATTGGTGACTCGCGCCGCAAAGAGCCCGTAGAAGGTGTGGAAGTTGAACTCAGACCGCAGTGCTTACTTGGATATCAAGTATCATGTTCAGGCGCAAGGAGGTCTCTGGTCGCGACTTCCTCGAGCTCAGCCTTGCACTCGAATCCGTGAACAAATGGAGGGATGTCCTGGAAAACGAATCCGACGTCCTACTCGCCCCCAATGAGATCACTGGGGCGTGGGGGCTTGTCGACGTTACTGCTGTGGATCACTTCATAACCCTCATGGAAGACCGGCTCCACGCAACAAAGGCACGTAAACCTCCCTTTCTTCCTATCTGTCCGCATCTGGATTGATGGGTTATATTCCAGTCTATGGGATTTACCTCCGCTGATCATGCTCTCCTGCAAAGCATGGGCATCACGCAGGGTGGCCATCTAGCTTACAAAAGGCTTGACAAGGAGAAAGTCCGGCGTGTTCGCGAGCAAGATGGGGACAACGGCATGTCACAAAGCAACCTATACGGCACGCTGAACTTTTTGCTCCAACATACCATTGCCAGCGTGCGTGTGTCTCTCACGGTTTCAAGGCGGCTCGATGGCTAAAATTTGCCGTTATACTGTCTACAGTCGGAAGCACTCCCTCGTCTTTGGGTGGACGCCTTCCTCTGTCGCGTGACAGCTATGGCGCGCGGCACGACGCGGCTCATCATGGGAGTCGAGGTATTTGCCGAACCCGAGACACTCGTTGAGCAACCTCGTCGCGTACAGCTTGGTGGACTTTTGGACTACGTCATCTTCCTAGTCGATGAGGATGTCGCGGGTACGTCTCCATGCAGTAACATCTGTGCCAGATGAGGCTGATACTGAGCATGTATGAGTTTGCAGGGATGGTCATGACATCGACCAATCTTCCTGAAACCATTCAGCAGGCCAAACGCCGCCAGATGCACGGTCTGTTCGTGGCGGAGGCAAAGAGCCAGGAACAACCCCTAAGTATCCATATCCCTCAAGTGGTTTCGGAGATGTTCATCTGTGCTAAACGCATGGGGTAAGTTCCATTCACTGGCAGTTCCACAACGTTTATGGCGGTGCATTATGACTCTGCTAGGTCTCGCTACATCCGCGGAGCTCTTACGAACGGGAGAGAGTGGATTTTCGTCTTGTTGGAGCTTAACAGCGGCCAAAAGGGTGGAAAGTATTGGCGCTCCGACGTCCCGCGGAAGGTGAAGGAGTCTAATGAGTCTGATAAACTTTCCGTGGGCGCGACGGTGAACGAGTCCGACGTGGATGTTATCGTGGCCATTCTGGCAGATTGGGTGCGTTCTGATGTTACCCTTCTTAATTGTGGATGCTCTGACATTCGCTTCAGACTACCCGCTGCGCGGAGAACATAACCGGCGATGATTGGTTTCGACTTGTGTCGTGAAACGTCATATTTAGGTACTCCCACTACCGGTGACGGTAGAGGTCTGGACTAGCACTGAGTAGTACCACTCATCTCTTAACTGCCGCCCAGCGCCGAGTTGTCAACCATATGACATTGGCATCTGCCTTCGCCTTCAGGTCGCAGTACTCAGGTTCTCATTACAGCCTTTACCTTCACTCGGGGGCGCATGCTTAGTATGTCTGCATATTCCGGGAAACAGTTGATTATCAAGAGAGGTAGAACTAGCTACTCCGTCGGCGGATGGGTGAAGTTATGGAAGACGGGCAGGATCACACCCCGGTAAGGGCTTTACGACGCGTATCCGCACATGACAGTCTCCACGCACGGCTGAAATACCCCTCGGTAGCGCTCTGCTTCATTACAGCATAAACTGCGTCCAGTTCGGACTAGCATGGCGGAGGAGAATGCGAAGTTCAGGGACTGGAAATCCTCTTATCTTCCGGTTTCTCAGTGAGGCAATCCTCGAGGCTCAGTGTCACGTATGCTCCGAACTTCTCATCTTGGAAAGAGAGAACCAGGGACTCGAACACAGGGAAAGGTACACTACCATTGTCATCGTAGAACTTTCCGAGCGCGCGCTGAACATGATGAGGATGGACTCGGTGTCACCCGTGATGGCGTATATGTCCATGGCGATCTTGAGACGCATGAGGCGCGGCACAGCCAAGTCGTCCCATTCGTCCATATTAAGCTCTTCTTCGGTCGGGCCAGCAGCAAAACCTGTGAGGTCGGTAATTGGGGATCCTCAGAACAGCTCCGCAAGGTCTGTCAGGAGTCTGGGGAGGTAGTCGCAGCCTGGTAGTGGGTCTCCAATGTTAGACACGGTGGCCAATCTTTGAGTACAGTGCATTTGTCGTAGCATGTATTATAAGCTGTACCCAGGGTTGCTTGCGCCAATAATTTACTAATTACAATCTTGGCAGAGCTGATCGTAATTCGGAGAGTACCTGAGTAGGTCATGGATTCCAGAAACCGGCCGCGTCCTCAAAGGTGACAATATCTACAACCGGTTCAAACACACTATTGATGTGTTCCATCTCAGCCCGAATCAGATCCTTGACAGACTCCGAATTACGCTCATGCACGACAGAAAGACGATGCAGAGGGTGACCACGGGCCTTACGACTGCGCAAACAGTTCACGATTTGTTCAGTCCGGCTTGCGCTCGCGCTGGGCTTCACGTCCGAGGAATGGAGGGTGAGGCACTCGAGCTTGGGACACAGCTCGTCTTCATCTTCCTGGGAGCCTCCGAGGACGCTTATCAAAGTCATGAGCGGATCGTCCTCGTCAGCAAGCGGTAGCCGATCATCAGAATGGAAGAGCACGCCGAGGCGTTCAAGCTGCGGGAAGGCCCGTAGCACGTCAGCCCAATCCGTGTCTTCGACCTCCTTCCACAGTTTGGTATTGGGAGCGACAATGGTGAGGTCGGTGATGGGTTCGCTTCCATAGAGCTCGACGAGGTCCGCAAAGATATCCGGGAGGTAGTCTTGGGAAACGGACGTCGAGGACGGGACGTCAGCAGCGATAGTAATAGGACTGTGCTCCTGGCCGGTCCGCGCAACGATCCTGTACACCGCCGGGGTATCGAAGCGAACATGTACAGTCTTCACACCGTGGAGGACGTCCATATGGGCTCTCTTCTTCGGCAATGCGGTGTACAAGGGCGGATCCACGGTGAAGTCGTATGCGTCGTCATCGCTGTCAGCATCCGCGTTCACCGACACAGTCAGCTCCGTCGATTTTGAGACTGCCATGCCCTCGAGCATGCGCGCAGTGAAAGGCGGGAAGTCGTGGATGTATAGCTTCTTGAGCGTGGTAGGCAGCGTTATGGATGTCAACGGCTCCCCGGAACCTTGATCCCAGTCCCAGGCGACACCAGGGAACGCAGGATCTGCAGGGCGGAATGTTCGCAGATAGAGTTCCTCGAGCGCTGTGCAACCGGAGATGAACGCGAGGAACTCGTCCATCGAGATAGTCATGCGGACACAATCGGAGAGCTGCAGCCTGCGCAATGAGGGGAGCGGGACCAGATTGGGCTTGATAGATGCCGTGATCAGAGAGAGGTAGCGAAGGCGAGGGAAGAGAGTGGGATCCACAGGCAACTGGAGAGCTTCTCTGTACCGGTCCGAGAAGTCCAAGTCGTCGGGGTCGTGGAATTCAGGATCAATATACCCTTCGTCATTACGCAAAGACACGTTGTCGCACTTCAGCTCGAGTAGCTCCGTAAGCGGCGCATATCGCTCGAAGAGGCGTCGGAAGTTGTCTTCGTAAGTACAGACGGCGGTGTGAAGCCTATGATACTGGACGTCGAAACGACGGTTCAGCATCGCCGTATCAACAGGCGCCCAGGTAAATGCAGGACGCCCCCACTCCCGCAAGAGGCTCGCGCCCGATGAACCCATAGAGAACTCGTTTGCAATGCTGAGGCCGGAATGCGTGTCGTATTGCATCCGTCTCCATAGCGACGCGCACGAGTTCGCCACTTCGTACCAGTGCTTGCAGACCGCAGCGACAGTGTACCACTTGTTCTTCTCGAAGGAGAAGTCTCTGCGTACTTGGAAGTGGTGGAATATCTCGGCGAGCGTCTCCTTAGGAAGTTGGTTGATCGGTCGCGTGGCGTTGAGTGCACGGCTCACCGCAACGATCTCATGGCTGAGAGCTTCCCTTTGTTGCACGAGATCGTTCCTTCGCGCGAGGGATTGCTCGAAGGACGTGCTTGGAGACGTCTCGGGAGTCATCCTGGGATGGAACTATTGTCTCAGCATCCCATCAGTCTCAGTAAACAATCTTACACAAGATGCAGAGTACTCACACGAACGCTCTCAGCAGAGATGCGCGCAGCCGTCGTTGCGTGGTAGCAGCAAGTGGATGGCCGTGTCGCGTGCCTACAGGGTATCAATATACACGATTCTCCATCGATATGTCAAACGCTGCACCTATATCTGCGCGCATTTCCTAATTAGTAGAGCTCATTGAAGTAGATAGAAGCTGTTGACCTACCCTATAACCGTTTGGACGGAGCTGCTGCAGTACTTGATGATGGTGTTGAATATCGACAAGTGAGCCAGGTGGATCGGGGCATGCCGTCGGGGAGTCCGACTTCCCACGGGCCAGTTGTGCCACAGACTGCCACTCAGCAACATTTCTCTTGCAATTGATTCGAGGCTTTGGACCACGGCTCCACGTCGCAGCGGATTTCGTGCCAAGCGCGTTTGGGAGACTACTTAGTCTATCAATTGCAATTGCCAGATGCCCGGTAATATCACCATCTTCTTCAATATGTCTGTTTCGCACTGATCCAAAACAAGTCTATTTGTAGTGCAGAAATTCGGTACTGCTGCAGAAGAACACACTACGGCAACGGTGTCCCATGATCTAGCTTCTCGGATGCGGTCTTCATCTCCCCATGAGCTAACTACCAAGGAGGCGCTCGAACGACAGGACCGAGATACTGCTGCGCGCGCCTTCAACTCAACTCGCCCAATCAACAAGCTCCCCGTCGAGATCCTCGCGAAGGTCTTCCTCCTGCTTCAGGACCGGCACGCCCGCGCTCACAACTCACGTTGGCATTACGTCGTTTTTGTATGCAAGCATTGGTGCGAAGTGGCGTACGATTATCGCACGCTTTGGACCCGGATCTACGCCCACGAAGAAGCAGGATTGCCCGTGTTTGAACACTTTCTCACACGTTCTGACGGTATCCGTTCTTTGGACATCAAGATCAAGCTCCCTCATACAACGCAAGAGCCATATCTAGACCTTCTCGCGCGCCGTATACTCGATGTGCGGTCTCTCGACTTGGGGCCGGTTCTCCCGGACACTGTGGACACCGTCTTGAGCTTGCTCGAGGGATCGAGGCCGATGCTTGAGAATTTGAGGTTGCAATGCGCCCCCGAGGATCTGGGCTCAGACGAGGAGGCTGACTATGACAACGGCGATCTCGACGAGATTCTGTGGCTACCCTTAGTGCCTAATAATCTTCCCCGCTTGCGTACGCTCTCCCTCACCACCGCAAGTCTCCCATCGATACCTGTGGTACTACCCGCTCTCCGTGAGCTCTACCTCTCCCAATGCACGTCGATGGGTCTGTCTATGGCGGAACTCCTGGCGTTCATAACCGCATGTTTAGGCCTTGAGGAGCTACACATCTGCGAGTTTCATCCTAGCGATATCGCGGACCGGTCGTGGCATCTTCCTTCGAAAGGCCCGGTAATGCTCCCTCCGACTCTGAAGAACGTCTATCTCGAGGACTACTGTGACATCACGGCGAGAATGCTCACGCATTTCGCTATCTCGCCAAAGACCAATCTGAGCCTGACGACGATTCGGTCGTACGCCCTCGTGTGGAGTTTCCCAGGCAGACGGGGCGACCTCAGTCGATGCATACCGCCGGCTGAGCTTAGGACACACCTCGACATCTTCGACCGCATCGACGTGGTCCGCGTCAACCATGGCCGGTACTCGTACTCAATCGACGCACAGGCAGGCGATCAGTATCTGAAGCTCTCTACTTTCATCGACGCTCGTGAATGGGAGCAGTACCACCCGGACATCGTCCAGGACATCGCCGACCTCTTCCGCACTGCGCCCGTCGTCGAGTTCACCATCTCGATGCTCTGTCAAAGACGTATCAAGTTTGAGGGCTGGGAGACCATCCTGGGCTCCCTCCCTCTACTGAAGCGGCTTGCAGTTATCGCTCAGGCCCAAGGCTCGCGCGAGCTTCCTTTGACAGATCCGCGACTCAGCTTCTTTATGGAGCTCGCAGATATTGGCGAAGACGGTCTGGTGCGCTGTCCCGAGCTCGAGCTGCTCGTCATCAACCCAGTCGACCCGGACCTCGATCTCGACTTGCGCGTCAGGGCGATCGAGTGTCTGAAGATCAGGATGGCGCGGGGCAGATGGCTCCCCCGGCTGCTCATCTCGTCTCACTATCCGATGATTTGGAGCGGCGGCAAGATTGAAGGGCCAGTTCCTGACGATGAAGAGCGTATCGAGACCTTTAAGGAGGGATTCCGGCCCTTTGTGGGCGCTGTCAGCTCTCATGGACGCGGGGATTTGTTCAGTGGGCGGGAAAACTGAGGATTTTGGTGAGCTCGAACTAAGTAATGGTCGCGTTGACGCTGATGTCTCTGCAGTTGGTAAATACGAAGGAGGTCTAGATGAATGTAAGGAGGCATTTCTACAGGAGGTTTGCGCTGCTCGTAACTTTGAGCGTACGTTGCGCTCGTTATACCGTTGTGGCTAGCTTCGTCGTCAGATAACCCTGTCTTGTACGCTATATACTGTAGAAAACTATAGCTTCTGTAACGACTCAACCCTCGTCTGGTCCATGTCTCGCTCGGCTCGCAAGCTCACGGTACTTCGCAGGCTACGACAAGGTACGATCTGGAGCTATCTCCTTATGATGCATGGCGACTTACAAGGCGGCCACGTGAGAGCCATGCGCACTCTGCGGTTCAGCCTCGTTCACATCTGATATTACCACCCTTCTTCTTGCGCAGTTGCGACTTCAATTCCTACGAGCTTCAATCGCCCTAACGTTGGGGTAATCGAGGAGGATCTTGATTCCCTAGCAAAGCCGCAGTATGTGTAGCATCCAAGCCGATCGCACTTCTTATGACCGACCGCAGCACAGATCCAACCCCGACATATCATCGCCGCATTGCGCGACAGTGCAGGGGGATATCAATACCTCACGCCATGAAGAAAGCAGATCAGAGCCTGAAGAAGACCCTCGGAATAGATAGCCTTGCGCCTGAACTTCTGATCAGGGTCTTCACGCTCATACAAGAAGACCCAATAGGCCTTCCTTGGCTCCGAATCCTCCGGGTGTGCAAGTACTGGTACACGGTCGCATCCTCCGCGCCCGAGCTCTGGACCTCTTTGAACGCTTCTGGCAACCTGAGCTTTTTGCGTATCGGACTCACTCGCTCGAAATCTCTCAAGATCGACGTCAACCTCGGGCCCTGTCCGTTACATCTCCTTCCGACCGCGCTCGACTTGCTCGAGCCGCACGTGTCGAGGCTGAGATCACTCAGCTTCTCACACCTGATCTTGAAGCATACTCCGCCTGTTCTCGCCTTCCTCGGGAGGAATGCATTTCCATCTATGCACTTCCTGCGGATCTTGACCAAGCGATCAGTGAACGATGAGCACGACTCCGCTCTGCTCCTGCCTTCCGCACGTTTCCCCCAACTCCGAACACTCGAGTGTTCGCGGGTCCATTTCTTCGGAGACGCCTCTGGGTTCAAACAACTGCGGACGTTGAAGGTCGACACGTGCCTCGGTATTAAGCCCAGGCTCAAAACGACCACCCTAGTCAACGCCCTGCTCGAGATGCCCCATATTGAAGTTTTGGAGCTCCATGAAGTCAGCGCGCACGATGCCGGCCTCGTCACGCTGCCTCCGAGCAGGGACACAGTCGCGCTGGACAACCTCCGTAAGCTTGCACTACAAACAGAGTCTCCTATCATGTGCGAGATCCTCTCCCGTATCGTCATCCCGTCCGCTGCGGAAGTCTCGCTGAAGAGCCCGACCGTCTCACCACGGTACGAGGCGGACGCGCATTGCTTACGGGACCTCCTTCCTGCCGACCGTAATGGCCTCCCCATTTTGTCCTGTGTCACGCGCGCTCGCGTCGTCTCGTATGCGCCTCAGCAAACGCTGTACGGGGATATGGGACGCGACCTTGATGGCTCCGCCTCACAGTCGGGATATATCCATCTCTCCCTGACCGGCATGATCGCATTCGTGGAGGACGAAGGCATGGGCCTCGGGGACTTTCTCGATATCTTTCCGAATGCGCCGCTGCAGGTCCTCGACTTGGAATGTACCCGGCGACGCGCTGCGGGGATTGACTGGCCGTCCTTGTTCGCGCTCTTCCCTGACCTGCGGTCCCTTCGGATCAAAGTGGCGCGAGGGGAAGGAGGACCACCTTCGATGAAGACGCTCTTTGCTGCCTTGGATCCCGACTCGCAGTCTGACGCGACCGGATCTGGACTGCCCTGCCAACACCTCGAAAACCTGTATCTCACAGGATACTGCACAGCGACGGACGAAGTTCTGAGGATGATGACAACCTGTTTGGAAAACAGGAGACAGTGGTTAGGTGAGATGGCTGAGGGCGCCCTGTCAGAGCTTCGAGTATGGCTAGTCGAGGGCTCCAACACTCCGTCAACCCCCAAGGCTCGTGAGGCTGCATTCCGGGAGTCGATCGCGTCGCTGGTAGCTAGGTGCACGTATCACGAGATCAACCGGGTTCGATAGATGGAGTGGAAGGGCAGCCTCTAGTACCATGATGTATCATACTACCTTACACCGGATACTTCCCTATGGAACTCATGGGAATTGGCTGCTGTACCTTGGAAGAAAAAGAGAAGGAGGCTAAGCAGTGGGAGGCCGTCAGACTCACTTCGACGTCCTCCTCCAAGCCCGACTACGGTGTAAACACGTGATCGCGTTCAGAGTCCTGACTGAGAGCGCCCGACACTTTCCATCTTTCTGCCATTCGGAATGCTGGTCTCCTCCTCTTTCTTCGGTCTGTCATGATGCTTTGCTGGTGAATCGTGTATCAAATACCCCTCTACCATGACAGAATTCTGAGTTTCCCGGGCATATTGATCCTGCCTCAACTTTGAATCTGGCGACGCCTGAACTCGCGCTGTCAATCACGAACGTGTCGATATTACCCTGAGAGGGTAATTGCTCTTAAAGCCGACCGAACGCTTGAGTGGTGGATCAAAAGCAGATCAAAAGACCGATTATCGCGTTACCTTACGGAGAGATACTGCTGGTCGCAACTTGAACCGCCTCGAGTCAAGGCGACATGTGGGGTGCTGTTGGGCGCGCACTGAAGGGCCAGCGATATGCGGTGAGTCTGACATCGTCCGATGTCTAGAATCCAAAGTGAGTTAGTATACTTGTTGGCTCCAGGTGGCGATGGTAATGACCACATTTTTCCCCGCGAATTTCAATCTAGTTAAGCCGCCCTCTCTGGAAACGTCTCCAAGTCGCTGGTCATCGTCGGACGTGGTGACGGATCGCCAAGAGGACCTGGCATAGTACGCGTTGGCTCATGAGCGGAATCTAAGCGGTTGAGAGGATGTGAGCCTCCGTTACCCCCTGTCGACATGGTCAGTGGATAGTCGTTCTGTCAAAAATCCACACGGGGACGGCAGATTGACTCCGAAGTCTAACCTGCTCGCACCGTGGAGTTTAATCAAGCGTAGAACAGCATTGAAAGAGGCTAGTACCGCCCGTTTCAGTTGGCATCAGCGCTGTTCTGCATGGTACGCATACATTCTAGCGAAGATTTTGAGCGTGCCTGCTGACTTCGTCCTCTCCAATCACAGGCGAAGCCAGAGCACTTGATAGCATTGCGGCATAATTCGACTGTTCATCGCAGACGAAGCTGTTGGCAGTGAAGCGCGAAGCCGTTTCATCGTTCTTGGTTCGATGAACACGTCCAGCTGTGTCGGATTGCTCGCATTGTTATCGAAGGCCTATTCGAAAGTCTATTGCGGAGCCGATTCGACTACCGAATTTTGTCCAGATTTCAAATGTGCTCGGCAATCGTGTAGTACATCGGGGAAACCGTGATGAAGTCTAGCGTTGTTGCCACAAGGGAGGTCCGCAGCTGCTGTTTCGGGAGTTGTATGTTTGTGGTGGCTGTGGCACCCCAGGTTCGTCCTATGCAAACAAACATGATATCTGGAGTACTGATACTGACAACGCCTCCTCCATATTCCGCCGCAAGACTACTTGCATGCAAGCCCGCGTTACTCAGTATCTATACCTCCCAGTCACGTGGTCCGAGGCCACCGTCTTCTATCATCACCTGCGTCGCTGCGCTCTGCGGCCTTCTCATTCCCGCACGTCTGAGAACTGTCATGCGCCGGCTGGATGTGCACGGATCTGCGACTCGCACGGTCTGCTCCGAGTTCACCATCTTCTCGTGTTCCCGGCGGCACATCTCCAATCCTTCAACTGCGGTATGATCTGCCTTGAGCGCACGGAATGCCCCTGGGACGCGGTCTTCTGTTCTTCATCTTTGCCGCCGTCGCTTGATCGCGGGCTGCTCGAAACGCGGCCTAGCAGGAACTATCACTTCCGCCCTGAACGCTATGAGACCGTGCCAAGTTTATGGGGAGGTGCCTGTGATGCAATCTCCAACGGCGTTTTCTGAGAGGGTACGTGGCGATTTCAACCTCTACCGCCGCATCTTCGGGGCCATGCTCGAATTGGAGCAATAGCTCCCTGCCACCCCGAGGTAAATTGCCGTGAACTGATGGTGGTGTTCGCAGCTGACTGTTCACCGCTTGGAGATGTACATAGGTGCCCTCTCCATGATGAAAGCTATCCCCTTCCGTGGCTTAGACTCAGAGCGGTCTGGAGACCGAGACGAACAATCACCGAGCGGTCCTCTAGAGCAAGATCGTAGCCACAACGCAGCAACTACACGAATGGCAGCTTCTGCCATCAGCTTCTCCCTGATCCCCCTCCCACCACGTCAACGGTCTGTGACTAGGTACATGCCGCTCGCTTCCGTCCGAGGATCTGCTCGGCAAGCACTTTACCACTTCCCCTACTCACGAGCGACGAGGCGTGCGTCTCCCCCGCCTCGCACGGAAGCACAGCCACGCCCGCACATCTCGGCGTCGTTGCGTGTGTGCATCGCCTCGTCGTCATGATGCGGAGCACGCTGACGTCCGGGCGGCCCGTCAAGTCGAGGTTGTCTTTCATCCGCTGTAGCTTGTCAATCGCGGTGAATTGACTTGCGGGCAGCAAGCCCTACTTTATCAAGGCCCGGCGACGTTGATTGCGGCAGGACCACGAGGAATGCCTCGGGGTAACCCCCGCACAAGCCTGCACCCGGACCGCCTTCGATCTCTGCCGTCTTTGTAGGTCTTCGCTGAAAGAGTCATCTGCCCCTTGCTGATGGCCCATGTGCACTGGAAGCTACCGCTCGGCTCCTTGCACTCTTGTACGACGCCCTGGCCGCGAACCCCAGCTGCGTGCTCCTCACGCTTTCCGCATATGTCGTTGAAGCGAAGTGTACCTTGCTTCCCTGCCGAAGGATGCGCGGGGCGGACAGGCGGAGAGAACGAATGCCCAAGAAAGACAATGCGTGGCGGCGAGGCTGTGAATGAGCCATTCATCGAGTGCGCGTTCTTCTTTGATAATCAGGAAGAGGAAAATACTTGCTTACCCAGATCATGTTGGGTTTTCTATTCACGGGCGGCCTATTCCCGTCACCTGCCTGGTATATGTCCCGGTGATCACGATGACAGGACGTAACCTTAAGTTACGTTGTCCGAACTCAAGTCGACGCTGCGCATGCCACGCCGTCCGGCCCTTTGCCTCCGGGATAGAAACGTATGTCGCCCTCTCACACTTTTGCTCTACTGTGCTCACTCCTGACATATGTGACATTGAGCGTGAAGTTCCCTGTCTTGTCTGCATGGTATGGTGCCCATTTCCACGCGACTATCACTGCGGTTGGTATCCTTGTGGGCGGTAGACAAGGCGTCGTAACTAGGTCAGTGTACTCTAATAATGCGACGGGCTCGTCCTCAAGCTGTCGTAATGGTACAGATCCGTTGCTGTAACGCCGCTGGTCGCTCCCGTTAGAAGCACTGGGCGCAGTTACGGAGACAACTGCTTTTGGCTCTTGTCAGTACGGTCACACGCCTATGTGAGGCACATAACTTGCTGCGTAGACCCTGCGTTATACAATACATTAAACGCCACGGAGGGCATCGGCGCAGGATGCCGAGCAAAGTGAGTTCGTACCCAGGCGGTCACACCTCAGGTTTAAGCCTCGATGCTCCAACGTGCGGGTGGTTCCCTCTCTTCGGCCGCTGTCCCAGCTAGGCACGCCCTCAATCTTCCTCCAAACTCTCACCGCCATCCGCTGACCGCCGCCTGCCTGCGGTGCGATTCACGCCTCGAGCTTCGTTGCTGATATTGTCCCATCCGCCATCCGCGATCATCGCCATCTACAGCTGTCTGCTACGACGACCCAGTCTCCAGCCCCATTTGGTAGCCTCTGAACCTTGAATTGTAGAAGCGGTGGTGTATATGAAGCAAATCGTGCTCGTCTCGAGTGTCCAATCCTAACCGAGCCGCCCCTCCTCCCTCCGGGGTCATCTCCGAACATGTCCTCCGGCGACGCAGCGGTTTACCAGAGCATAGGCAATGACCTGCTACATTCCTTCGTAGCGGTCACCGTCGAGACCTTCCTCATAGGTACGTCCCGTAAGCCGTACTCTGTTCAGCTGATTGACCTTGAGATTTGCAGCGGTCTACTCCATCCTGGTCCTCGAGACTGGCCGACTGCTCCTGTACGTCGTGTCGTATCGTCTCATGGGGCGCGCACAGATTCGCTGACACTCTATCACAGGAGGAAGACGCGCACGAGGGTGTCGGTGTGCACATGCTTCGTCGTCTTCCTCATGTTCGGTCTCGCGCTCGCGTTGTGGATGATAGATATCCATAACGTGGTCACCGAGATTCAGATAACACTCCTCGACACTTCCACGGCCCCGCTCTCGGACGTCTATTTCAGCGCTGTGCAAAAGATCCTTCGCCTCGCCTCTGTGGAGGACGTCGTGTATTCGTATTTGGTTAGTGGTGGATTGCCTATGCCTCAGTATACTGTTCTCTGACCGTGTTGTAGACGATCCTTGGCGACACGATCATCATCTGGCGCGTGTACGCCTTCTGGTCGCGCGGAAAGGAGAGACTGGTCTTGATTATCCCTATTGCCTTCCTGTTGGGCTCGATCTGTACGTGCATAAAATGCTTTCCGTTCTCGGGCTTACAGCTGAATATACCTGACAGCGACCTCCATGATGTTGAGCTACTGTGCTGCTCGTCTCGGAGCCGACATCGCTCTGGGCACATACCAGCATCCCGCGTTCTGCCGCAACATCCAGACGGCGTCATATTCGACTACCTTGGCGACCACAGGCGTTGCAACGATTCTCATCGGCTACAAGACATGGTATGTACCGGGTGCGGACGCTCGACCAGGGATAGTTCATATTGATGACGACGGGCTATCTAGGGAATACCGCCAGACGCATTTGGAAGCGTTCGGCAAGATGTCGCGCCAGACGCGGACGCAGAAAATCATGCTGATGCTCGTCGAGTCTGGTGTGATCTACATGCTCTTCTTCGTGCGTCTCTTCCCTTCTTTGAGCAGTAAGGTTTGGTCTCGTCTGACGTGGCGTGCGAACATCAGGTCGTGCAAGTCGTCATGAGTCTTTCATCCGTGAACGAGAGCATCGAGGAGCGGCCGGCCCTAGCGTTCGCGCTGACGATCTATCAATACATCACCAGTCTCATCGTCGTACGTCCCCTTCCCCTTCCTCTCCATTCCCCGTCTACAGAAAGACTGACGACGACTCGGACCTGGTCTGTAGGGCATCTACCCAACCGTCGTCGTTGTACTCGTCAACTCGAAGCACTCCGTGCTCCGGCCCGAGTCCGAGGGCGGCACTGCGCAGGGCGGGATCAAGTTCAAGAGCACGCTCGGCACGGGCACGACGCAGAGCACGTACCTCAACACGAACTCGAGCGCGATGTCCATGTCGGCGTCGCGCGGCGGGCCCCCGGCGACGACGGTCGATTTGTACGAGATGTCGCGCGTGTCGAGCGAGGGCAAGGCGGGCGCGGGCATCGGCATCGGTGTCGGGGAGGTCTTGAAGGACCCGGCGTTGACTGTGCGGGTGCAGCAGTCGGCAGAGACTTATCATGTTTAGCTGTGGTACTACGTTGGCGTTGTGGGGAGGAGCCTTGTCGGTTTGTGCTAGTATGGACTGGGAGCGGTATTGTTTGTTACGATGAAGATGACGATGTATATTACTTGGAGAGCCGTAATCTATGATAGTATTTATGGCCATAAAGATGGAAAGACGCAGGCGGATGTGAGGACCTCCAAGTACTCTGCTGACTGCCGAACGGAGTGAGACGGTTCATAAGATCCTTGCACTCCAGAATGTTCTCGTGAGGCATAAACAGTATGTATCATTCTAAGTAGTCATGAGCACTCAACCTGGTGATTCGGAAACTCCATAGCGCTGCCCTCTCGTCTCTGTTCTGAACGTCTGAATCAACTCCGAAGCGGCGAAGTGACGCTGCGAGTACACTCGAATTGGGCGGATTGAATAGTACATACGGCATACAATTCTAGTATATGATGCAAACTATCCAAAGCCCAGCGAAGTCCAAGCTGGCATCGGATCTGCGCCCAGCGCAGCCGTAGATCCCTTGGGTATCCAGCAGAGCCATACGGGGTCACGCACTGCTACTCTTCCAGTGGTGCTGCCTTTGACTCGAAAACTACTCTACCAACGAATGAACTCGCCGCCTCTTCAAATCCTCTCTTCAACTCCTGAAAGTCTTCGCTGGGCAGCCGTCCATGTATAGCGATCGACAATTCCTGCAATGCAATCTGCCTGCCCAGTAGCTGTCGTCGTGCCTCCAAGTACTCCACGACGCGCTCAGTCATATACACTGTCCATTTCCAACTTCCAACCAGCCGTAGGCGTTTTAGGTTCGGACAGATCACCCCGTCGTGTGCCAGTGGATCTACCGGAGGGGAGGAGAGCGTGCTCAAGATGGTATTCACAGTCGTTCCCTCGGTTCTTTGATAGGCATCGAACGTCAAGACAACGGTGAGCCTTTGCAGCTTCGGCAGTCCCGAGAGCGCGTGTAACCAGGCCGCGCCAGTCGACATGCTGACGGAGGTCTGAATGTAGAGAGTGTGGACCTCTGGCGTATACTCTAGCACTTCCAGGGCGTCGTCGAGCTCGGGGTCGGCTTCTTCGAACTCGTAGTCCGGCACATCGACGACCACTTGAAAGCGATAAGCCAGCGTGGGAGAGGCGTTCAGGTCCGAGTCGGGCGAGATGGAACCCCTAAAAGCGACCATCGCCCATGTAGCCGAGATGCGAATGACAGTGAGCTCCGAGAGGATCGGGAGTGAGCTCTTGTCGCTCGGTAGGATATCTTGGAAGGTCTGCGGGGATGTTGCATGGACCAACGATAAAGCCAAATATACTCGGGACGAGGGAGGGATAATCATGTAGCTGAGGAGTCGCCTTGTCACCGCAGCGTCCATCGTCATCTCGACGCTCCTGAGCCTGCTGAATCCGACCTTTGAGCGAGCCGAAGGATAGATGACGGTGTTCCGGAAGTAGACGTGCGAAAGAACGAGATCTTCGAGATTAGCCATGCTCGAGATCGCGGTGAGCAAAGAATCCATGGTGAACGCGTCGTCCAAGCCATTGAACGCGTTGAAGCGAAGAGTTGTGAGCTGCGACATGACGGCTATAGAGGAGAATACGTTCAGACGCTCGAAGCACAGCTCGCGCAGACCGGGGAAGCGATGAGGCTCGAGCTCAAGTGTATGACTTTGAGATTCTGGGTAGGCTGTCAGAGCTCGGAGAACAGGAAAGGAGCGGCTTCTGAGGAATGCAAGAGCGTTTGGTACATCGGCCACGCTAATGGTGCCGAGCCGAAGGGCCCGTAGCCTGTGCACATGGGGAATGATGATAGCGATGACTTCGGCGAGGGCGAGATTGCCAGTGCGCGACATGCCGGTGGGTTTCAAGTCAATCTCGACGGGGATAGTCTTGGAACGAGCGAGTGAGATGCGAAGGTGGTCAACACTGCGCCTAACACAGATATGGTTCCAGAGCCTCGGCATGGTTGCGCCCACGACGAACCAATGTCTGCATACGCTGAGAATGCGATGCCACCCGGACCAATGAGCATTGTTTCCTTTAACGTAGAGGAAGACCTCCGCCAAGAGTTCTGCTGGAAGGCGGCTGATAGGTGCGCGGTAGGAGCTCGTGAGGAAGTGCATGCAACCGCGCTCTTCCCCGCGCTGACGCACCATATCGAGGAGTTGATCCCTCTGCGTAATGGAATCAGAGTGTTCCGGGTACACACCTACTAGCGTGGGATGTCTGCCGTCAAAGGTCACGCTGTGTACACCGTCTGCACTTAGTAGTTCTGGAGGCTGTCCCGTGGACCTGGTAAGGCCGTGTCAGTGAGTTTATAGATGGCAGACCCTTCTTTGAAACATCTCATACCGGCCTCTCAGTCGATCACCCGCCATCTGGGTTAGAGCTATCCACGCGCAGATGCGCACTAGATATTATAGACGGTAGACTTGAAAGATCTAGACAAATTGCATTTTGTGAGACGGAAGTAGTATAGAGATATGAAACCGCTTCGTCAACATACCTGCTGAATGCGCTATCTGCAAACCCTCGAAAAGCACCGTAGACTACAACCAATACGTGGGCGAGGTCCAATTGGCGTGGTTATATGATATAGATGCAGTTGCCAGGAGCTCCGGAAGGTCCATGTCGGAGTTTCAACACCTCAATGTTCTCACGAGACTCCGAGTTGGTTCCCGACCAGTTAGTTTCCATGGTATGTGCCAGGCTTAGGCGGACGCTGAGCTCGACTCGAACAATGTACTTATATTAATAAAACATATACGCTACCAGTCCTCTGGATCTACATAACTCATCTCGAAGACTAATTTACCAACGAGGGGGCCTACGGCCTCCTCGAACGCCCTCTTGAAGTCCAGGAAGTCCTCGTAGGGCATGATATTGTAGTCCAGATTGATGGTTAACTCCTCCAGTGCCACCTCTCTGCCAAGCACACGTCGCCTTTTCCTCAAGCACTGCGCGATGCGTTGTGCCACGCCCACCGGCCGATTCCACAAGCCCACCAAGCGTAAGTGTCGCAGATCAGTGCAAATCATCGACTCCTCTGGTGCAATCCATTCCTTCCAGAAGGGCGGCAGTTCGGTGAGTTCTTTAAACAAGAGCTCGAGAGAATGAGCGCCAATGGCATTGCTATCTGGCTCGACCGACATGGTGACCGTGAGCTCCTGCAGCTTGTACAACGCCAAAAGCGAATCCGCCCAATGCACTCCAATCGACATCTCAGGGGAGACGTGAATGTCGAGGACTTGCACCTCGGGCATCGACTCGACGGCGCGAAGGGCATCATCGAGATCCACAGTGACTCTGTCCTCGTCTGTGAGGGGCTCGGGGTCGACAGATAGTTCGAAGGGACACCGGGGATGGCTGGTCTTGAAGAGACTGTGATCACTGAGTGCGGTGGAGCCTTTGATGGAGACCTCCCATGATGTGGCACATATATGAACAACAGTGAGTTTCTTCAGGAGCGGAAGAGACTTCGTGCTGTGGTCTAGGAGCTCGTAGAATGATCCTGGGGGTAGGTTTTCTACGCACTCGGGGCTCAGATACACCGTAGCGGAGGGAGGGATGGCAATTTCGCTGAGGATCCGTTTCATTGGCACTGCGTCCATGGTGATCGCGATCTTGCGCAGCTTTTTGAGTTCGATCTTCGAAGCGCCACGCAGGAGAGGCGTTGCAGTGTTCCGTACATTGACGTCCGTTAACGTGAGATCCTCGATATTTGATAGGCTCTGGAGCGCTGTGAGTAGTTCGTCCATGGCGAGTGATGGGCCTTCCTCGCCGTATGCGGTGAGCTCGAGAGTGGTGAGCTGCGACATGATGGCTGTTGAGGGAAACGCGTCCAGGTTTGCGAACCTCAGCTCACACAAGCGAGGAAAGCGGTCGAGGTCTACTTCTAGGCGTCCAGCATTGCTTCTAGGGAGGGCTTGTAATGTTTGGAGCGCAGGGAAGGAGTGATTCTGGAGGAATGCGAGAACCTCTGGGGCGTCTGAGGAAGGGACAACACCAAACCGAATGGACTGTAGCCTGTGCACATGGGGTGCGATGATAGGAATGACCTCCGTGATAGTGAAGCCGCGCGATGGAGTAGCGGACGTCAACTCGATATCGACCGGGATACTCTTGGAGCGCGCAAGCGAGGTGCGCAGTTGGTTGCTACAGCCAGCGCACAGGATACGGGTCCACAGGCGGGGCATGGTAGCACCGACAACGAACCAATGTCGACAAACACATAGAATGCGATGCCAACCCGGTGCGGAGATACGTGCGTGCTGTGCGACGTGGAGAAAGATCTCAGCCAAGATTTCGACTGGGAGTCGGTTGATGGGCGTGCTGGCGTTCTTGAGCGCGTATAGTCCCCGCAGCTCCTCCTCGCGCTCACGTATCATATCGTCAAGTTGAGTCTGCTGGGATGAGGGGCTTGTAATCATCGAGGACGTGCATTGCGGCGGAGGGATACCGTAAAACGGACCGCATAGGGCGCCGGCTCGAAGTGGATTGGGAAGCGGCCCCACAGGCCTAACCAAGTATTAGAAATCAGGTCGGTTTTCTGTGCTTTGAGTTAGAGACTTCAGCGATACCTGTTGGTTTTGATCGCATTGGGCCATTTTTCGTGCGACATCCTCAGCGCGAGCGGATACGGCGGTAATCGGCCGGTTCCGGCTTGACCTAGAGACCACATGTCAATTCCAACAAGGACGAGGAGAAGCCTATCGGCTGGCGTACCTGCGCCTGAGAAATCCTGTATTACACAGATGTCGCTCTTACAGCGTAATGCGGCCACGAAGAGAAAACCGTTGAGAACTTGGGAGTGCGAGAGACGCCCACGTCTGAGTTTGGGCGCGGATGGTTCGGAGTTTGATTGTCTTGTATTCTTGGCTAACAAATGCTGACTAACATTAAACGCGGCTGATGAACCGACATCGTTCTCCTGTACTTCTGACCGTGCGTGGTTCTACCATCTGTACGTAGTTCCACCTCGCTTCAAGCCGAATCAGACTCGTGGTTCAACTGTGCTGACACACGTTTGCCAGCTTCTGAGGACAACGTCGATAGTAGGCTGTCCATCGTCTCTTGTGGAGTTGCGTGCCCAGAGTACTATCATCATCTGGCCATGTATACTTACTCTGACCCCAACGCCGAGGCAGTATGCTTACAAGTGACAAGACAGTAGGTGTCTCTGTTGAAGACTTTTTGAGTCGATTTTGGCCTATCCTCTCTGGCCAATCTCTCCGAAGTGTTCCGCCTAAGAATCCATTTCACCAAGTCGCCTCCCTTGTCGCAAATGGAGCAACGGAGAACGTGATAGCGAAAGCATTCGTGAGTGACGTGGCTCCCGTATACCAGTGCGCACGGAATTCGGATTGATGCTGGTTCTTTCTCTAGGCTAAGGCTATCAACGACTACGCGCTGACCCCAGGATTAGCCGCCAGAACGTGCACACACAGGACCGATGGGGACGGTACCGTGCTGAGGGTCGACGGCGCATTCTATCGCGACAGCAATCCCGACGCTCCTGTCCCTCATAACGGTGCCCTCCGCTTGGAGGACCAGGTTGTCACCATCGAATTCAAAAGAGGAGGGACGTCTAACGATCCTTTCTCCGATGATGGCGACGCTTGCCCTGAATCGACTTCGCGCAAGGAGGCGCGCGGACAGATCGTCACATATGCCGAGCAGGCCTTCACCGTGCAGCACCGTACCGCTTGGTACCTCCTCTTCGTCAACGGGAGCCAGTGTCGCATCACTCGCTGGGACCGATCCGGCGTCGTCTTCACCCACTCATTCGACTATTGCACAGATTGGCAACTATTCTGTGAGGTGCTCCGGCGCATGTCTCGGTGCTCGGACGAGCAGCTCGGCCTCGATCCCACCGCTCGGCGCATCTATCGATCCGATCCTCTCTACAAAATGATGGACAAGATGGCGAAGAAACGCCGCTCAGATCTTGATCATAACCTTGTGGATACGATCATCCCGCTAGACAAATACCCTCCCTCCCGGCCAGTAATCTACAAGTATGTTCGAGCCCTCTTCAAGACCTCTCTTTCTCGCAACGCTCCTCGATACATCCTGAACGTCCCGAATGGCGATAAGATCCGTCAATATCTTGTTGGCAGACCCATCTTCGTCGCGAAGGGAGCGTTAGGCCGCGCAACGCTGGGGTTCGCCGCTTTGGACAGGGAGACGAGACAGTTTGTTTGGTTGAAGGACTGTTGGAGGGTCGACTATCCCGGTGTCGAACCTGAGGGGAAGATCTTGCGTGAGCTGAACCGCGCTAAGGTTCCGAACGTACCGACTGTCGTGTGCTACGGTGACCTCCTTGGACAGAAAACCGTTTCTCCAGAGACATGGGGCTGGGATTCTTCCAAGGGCGGCAACAGTAAGACCAACCTAGCTATTCGAACGCCTGGCAAACTTCGCAAAGTGTCGACGGCGGGAGATGATGCGGCCGCGCTGGCGCCAACATTCAACACAATTTGCTCACTACGTGTACACCAGCACGCGCGGATGGTGGTCGAGGAGATTGCCCTGCCACTGAGAGACTTCAAGAGCGGCCTAGACCTCCTCACAGTGTTTCACGATTGTCTTAAAGGTGAGCGGTGTCCAGCGTATCGTTGAAGGTGACCATCACTGACCATGGAATTCAGCCCATTCTGCGGCTGTGCGCGAGCCGACCTCACGCCTCCATCGAGATATCAGCGGTAGCAATATCATGATCATACCCAAGTTCATCCGTGAAGATGATGGAGGATTTATCGTATTGAGAGGACTGCTCTGTGATTGGGAATTATCCAAGCGCATTGATTCAACTCGACCCAGGGTTCCCCGCCAACCTGTGAGATCTGTACGTCAGACGTTCTTTCTGGGCTTCGTCTTGCGCGCTCCCCCTAACCTTGCACCGCAGGGGACATGGCAATTCATGTCCGCGACGTTGTTGAACCATCACGACAAAGCAGCGGAGATATGCGATGACTTGGAGGCGTTCTTCCACGTCATCTTGTATTACGCGGTCCGCTACCTCAAGTCGAACCTCACTCAGAAGCAGGTTGGCGAATTCATCGACGAGTACTTCGACCAATTCCAGTACTATGACAAGTGGCGCTGTGGCCAGCGGAAGCAGGCGGTGTTGCAGTCTGGCCTTCTTCTGACTGGCGACCCAATCAACATCACGTTCGGAAGTCCAATGGACGGCTTGTTTGCGACGCTACTCCCTTGGTTCCAGGGCAACCACATCGTACAGGAGTACAAGGCTTCGTTGGAGGAAGCCTCTTCTCCGACCTCATCGACAGTAGTATTCTCCCTTGCTCCCGCTCAACCTCATGCACTTTTCGACAGGCGGCAACGCCTCCTGTTCGGTTCGTCGAAGAAGCGCCGGCGTGCAGACCCCGCAGGCACCGACGACTCATTCGCTGACGATTCGTCCACCGACGACTCCGAATCTGACGACGACTCGTACAACTCACCCGCCAATGTCACTTCCCCCAGCGCTTCCCAGCTCCGGGCTCGGGCCCCTACTGCCGAAGAGTCCAACAACGCCGCGAAGGTGCAGACACACAAGGCCTTCATAACCACAATCGAACGGTTATGCCGCGGTACCAAAGCAGCATATTGGCCTCACGATCGCGATCCCTCGGGCGACCGCTACCCGAAGGACAAGACTCACGGTGGCATTGATTAATATCCGATTCGATAGGGCTTCCGCACCATTTTCCTGTGTCGGCATCTCGACCAAGCGGAAGACGCGGCCCAACAAGCGTGCCAAGCTTGAGAAGACGGCGTCCGACGAGGATACCGAGAACAAACACGACCATCCGCAGGTGGACGAGCACTGGTGGTGATGCTGGATGCAAGTTTTGACGGGCTCGCATGTACAGTACATGCATGTGTGCGATTCATACCAGCGTCCTTGCTATGGCTGTTGAGAAAGTAGTAGCGCACACAGCGTGAATCTCGGTCTCAGGCTGCCCATATATTCAACTTGTTACTTTCCTTATGCCACGCCGCGGAGTCTTGCTGGTGCTGTCTTCATTTTTGATTCTGGGTGCCACGGCGCGCGTCGAGATATGCGTCGTGTATCCTGCGCTATGCGCCTTACGATGCGCAGAATGCCAATCTTGACATATATCGAGTGCAGGGTGATAGCCTGCGTCGCGTCGTCGACGGTCGAGGAGCTTGCCTGTCTTGACAGGCGTGCCTTGTTTGGTACGCCTTCCTAAAACAGCATGCATAAGAGGCCGGCGAGGATTGGAGTGCGCGCATTATTTGGATTCTACCAGGACTGTGTATGTGGTACACATTCATCGTCTGCCTTGGGTGTCGCATCGAGATTACTGTGCGTCATATATTCACAGGGTATGTCATAAAATTGGTACTCTAACTGCGGCAAGTTCCCTGCCGTTCAAGTTACCTATCCTGCCGCGACTATCCTTGCCGCGACTCCGAGACCTGCTGTTTGATACTCCCTTCATCACATCCTTCGCCTCTCCCATCGCGAATCCTACAGGAGCCGCTCCTCCGTGCGACCCGCAAAGCCCGGTCGACTACCAAACGCCTGACGACATGGCCCATAACGGTGTCCGTATCCCCTTCAAGCATTTCGCCGATGTCTTCTGGCCTTTGCCCGAGGGCGTCACAGAACCTCAGATACCTACTGAGAACCCGTTCTCCAAAGTGACCGCGGCGACCCTAGAAAAGGATGTTGCCGAAGCCTTTGTAAGTGGCTCGTGATTTATGCAACGCCTCAAGCTTTATCTGACGTCGTCTGAAGCGCCAAACTGCCCATTTCGTTCACATCAGCATACTCGAGTCGTAGTCAAGGAGGTCGCATTGCGGTTGCGTCGGGTCCGTACAGCACTGCAGCTAACCCACGTTGTCTATCACTGCATACTTGGTAGGTCGCTTGTTATTCACAAGCGGCCGTGGCTAATCCCGAGGCAATAGCGCATCAAGCCGCTGTAATGGCTCCAGTATCGCGCCTGCACAGGGATATAAGCAGCGGTAGCATCATGATACTGCCTAACGTCCAACCGGGCGGCGTTGTCTGGACAGGCCTGCTTTGCGACTGGGAGATGTCAAAGAAAATCAGCCTGGAGCTCAGTACGCCTCGCCAGCTTGTGCGGTCGGTAAGTGGCACTTATCTTCCATACTTCGCGTGTACTCAATCCTCGGAGTCGCGCAGGGGACCATGCAGTACATGTCGGTGGCATTGCTATCGTGGCCCAAGCGGGTGGAGATCAGTGACGAACTGGAAGCATTCTTCCACGTCCTCCTCTACTACGCCGTCCGTTATTTCCCCTCTTCGTTCAACGAGGAGGAAGTCCGCAGCTTCATCGTCGATTACTTCGACTGCTTCGTTCTCAAAGGCAAGACGTGGGTCTGTGGCACACGGAAACAAGCGGTGCTTGCTTCCAATCGGTTTACCGAGGTACACGACAAGCCACTCACGTTCACCTCGCCTCTGGACCGCGTTTTATTCCACCTTCTCAAGATGTTCCATAGCAAATACATCGTCCAGCTACACAAAGAGGCGATCAAGACCAAAGAACCCCAATTCCTCGCCGTGCAGTCTCTGGCTGCGCGGGCGCCGCCAATCGATCCTGCGTTCGTCTTCACGCGTACGCCGGCCACCGTGCTAGACGTGGGACTCCTTGCGCACGTTCACCAGGTCTCCAACAAGAACTCTATCCCGACCGTCACTGAGGCCGACAGATCCTGGGCTCGATACACCGAGACTCATGACGCGATCCTTGGATATCTGTGGTTCGCGATGACTACCTACTCGTGGCCGATGGTCGAGGCCACAGACCGGTACGTCCCAGCGGGATCGGGGGACGAAAGCTGAGTACAAGCCCCCTAATCCGGAGGCCTCCGCCTTTGCCTATAGCTGGACAGACGCGCGACGACGCGTCGTTACGCGTCCAGTTCGCACGGATAATAGACTTCGCGTGGGTGTCTTCAGCGCAGCCGTACCGGCTTGTGTGTAGCGGGGCTGTCTGTCGACACCGCGACGAATTGATTTGACCTGTACTAGACTATAACATATGCCACATCCTATGAATAGCCACGCCACGCCTGTCTTTGGGTGCCTGCGGAAGGTTTCTTGGTGAGTAGCCTGAGGTTCGGGGAAGCGCTTCAAGCATCAATGTCATATATTCATTGCAGAATACGTCGTGCCTGCAGTTCACGATGGCCCAGTACTACAGCGAAGAAGGTACCCGACGATTAGCCGCCGGCACTCGGTCCGGCACGTTGTGGCCGCATGTGGCGGTTCTCCTCCTCCTCCTGACCAGTGACACGTCAGTGGTCAATTAGACTCGTTCGACTCTGCTCGACGCTCGTGAACCGACGTCCGATTCGGAGAAGAATTGCTTTCTCTAACTACGACGACTTGCGGCAGTGTGCACACTCCGTACATGTACGTGTTCATCTAGCGCCGTCGTTGTCAATCCAACTCTGCACGCACACAACCTGATCTAATTAGCAGCGTATTCTCCGATTGGGACCTCGTGCGCAGGCCTGTCCGTGCTCATTCCGTACTACAGGCTCGAAGTTCCGCAACGGCCGTCCAGCTACATAGCCAGGCGAATAACGGTACGGTCATCATCCTGTGCTTCGCACATATCTGATCTCACAATGTCCACCGCTCCGAAGGAGCCACCTGTCACCATTAGAGACACAGTCGCACATACCGCTCTCCCAGAACAACAGCAACCGCAACGCTGCTGTATCACTCAGACCAGAAGATATCCGTATCCGACGCCGG
The DNA here is from genome assembly GCA_029747595.1 of Trametes cubensis. Classification (NCBI taxonomy): domain Eukaryota; kingdom Fungi; phylum Basidiomycota; class Agaricomycetes; order Polyporales; family Polyporaceae; genus Trametes; species Trametes cubensis. Next base: position 88,470 of record JAPEVG010000097.1, read on the forward strand.
AATCACGCAGACGACATGGCCGAGAACTTGACCGTGCGACTGTCCGTCAAGCAATTTATAGACAAGTTTTGGCCTGCCCCTTCGGCGGGTGATTTGCCTCCCATTCCCTCCCAGAATCCGTTCGCAGGTGTCGCGTCCCTCGTGGCGAAGAACGCAGAAGAGAAGGACATAGGCCTCGCTTTCGTGAGTATTATTGCTCTTGTGCGACCTGCTGCAGCTGATCGTAGTACTCTGGTCAGACCAAAGCCGTCAACGCGTACACATTGGCCCCAGGGATGCAACTCGGCGTGCGCGGCAGCCGAACTCACAAGGGCACATCCTCGCTGAGGGTCAATGGTGCTTTCTATCGCGCCGGCCCGGGCAATCCCCATGCACCCATTCCCGGGGACGGCACATTTCACACTGCGGACCAGATGGTGGTCGTCGAATTCAATCGTGGGGAGACGGGCCTTGATGCCTTCAATGACCGTGACTACGATGACCCATGCTCGGAGGCAGTGGATCGCATATACGCGCTCAGACAACTTGCTCATTCCGCTGGGAAGGCTTTTGCCTTTCAGCCTCGCCTCGCTCTATTTCTGCTCTTCGTCAATGGGACGGAGTGTCGCCTCACTCGCTGGGACAGATCTGGGGTCGTCATCACCGTCGTGCTCGACTATTGCAAGAAGTGGAAGACGTTCTGCAAGATACTGTGGCGTATGTCGCAGTGCTCCGATGAGCAGCTCGGACTCGATCCTACTGCTCGACGTATCTACCCCACGGACCCTCTCTATCAGGTGATGGATGAGGAGATGAAGGATCATGAATCAGACATCGACCACGACAACCCCACCCCCTCCGATTTCGACAAGCTCGCCTCAGGCGAGCCGGTCGTCTACACGTATATGCGGAAAATGTTCAGGACGTCTCTCCGTGGTGATGCGCCTCGCTACGTTCTAGACGTCCCCTACGGCAACGAGACTCGCCAATACCTCGTTGGCAAGCCGGTCTTCTTTACACAGGAAGTGATAGGGCACGGAACGCTCGGGTTTGCCGCTCTCGATCGGGAGAAACGACAGCTCGCTTGGCTCAAAGACAGCTGGAGGGCTGACTACGCTGGTGTTGAGCCCGAGGGTCAGATTCTGCAGGARCTGAAYGATGNTSANRGTCCCGCAYATCCCCACGATCGAATGCTACGGCGACCTCCCCGGACAGAAGACGGTCTCTCCGGAGACCGACCCGAAGCCAAAGCCTCGACAGAAGCACCGGAAACAGCCCAAGGCTACCGGTGCCACATCGACTCATTCACAGCGGCCGCCAACTCCTAGCAAAACTCCGCTCCGTTTGCATCAACATGCACGRTTGGTGGTCAAGGAGATAGCGTTGCCCTTGAARGACTTCRMRTCTGGYARGAYCCTCCTCAGYRTARTCCTSGATTGYCTGGAAGGTRAGCRGCGTYCTATAYATSCATGATCATGACTGCTGASTTATGTTCACCAGCACACTACKTGGCCGTGRAYRRGAAGACGTCACGCCTCCACCGGGACATCAGCAGTAGCAATATCATGATGGTACCTAAACTTGAAGACGYGAAKGGTGTAAAGAGAATCGTGTACAGAGGACTTCTGTGYGATTGGRAGATGTCGAAGCGTATCAACGCTGATGTCAGAGCACCTCGTCAACCCGTGAGATCGGTACGTTGCATCTCGTTCTCCTGGTTATGCATGCTCAGAGACTGATATCATACTACTGAAGGGAACGTGGCAGTTCAAGTCTGTGAYGTTGCTYAACAMACTTGACTCGGATGAGGCGGWYGAGATCAGCGATGARTTAGAATCGTTCTTCCACGTCATCGTTTATCACGCCGTTCGTTATCTCAAGTCCAATCTCAACACGGCGTATGTAGCCGATTTCATCGACGAATACTTCAACACATTYCGGTATCAATGGGGCACCTGGGGCTGTGGCTATCACAAGCAGAATGTCATACATTCAGGTGACCTTSRGACGAGCGACCGAAAGAAATCCGTGAAGTTCGGACGGCCGTTGGATAATGTGCTTGACACATTGCTCCGCTGGTTCCACAGCCACTACGCCGTGCAGGAGTACACGTACGATCTAGAAGAGCGACAACGCACCTCTCCCACCTCTCCTACGCCAGCCTCTTCYTCCSASWMYGASAYYSATGATGACGACATACCTGTGAGGCGGCTCACCAAATTCCTGGCAATGAACAAAAACTGGAAACGTCCTCGCGCTCATTCCACCAACTCCGAAACCTCTATGAAAGGTGTTGATCATGATGTCAGCCGTCATGTACGCCCGCCTACTCAAGAGCAGTATGATCTTGCTGCCAAAGTCAAGACCCATGACGAATTCATGCGRCTACTCGACAACGCCCTGTCAAGCAAGCAMAAGAACAGGCGTGACCCGACAGGTGATCGATACCCCAAGGACTGATCGGCTTATCGCATCTGCTCCCGCYGCAATCTGGACGACACGGCGAGNNNG
>JAPEVG010000098.1:0-68358 GCA_029747595.1 Trametes cubensis
CTGACAAACTTCTATCAGACACTGCAAGAACGCTTGAAACGAGAAAGAACTTACAGGAGGCGGAGGTGCCGCTTCTTCCTCCGGCTCAGGCTCATACCCAGGCTGTGCGACAGGCGGCGGCGGAGGTGGCGGCGGAGGGGGGAGGCGGCGGCGCAGCTTCCTCCACAACTGGGGACGCCGCACGGACCGGGCGCGAAGCAGAGGGGATCGCAGGTGGTGCCGGCGGCGGTGGCGGCTGTCAAACGCGCACAGGTCAGCACGRMGATCCTTGCATGACGCAGTGAATGGGCGAATAAAAGCTTACAGGCGCGTATTCCTCTTCCTCTGGCTCCGCTTGGGGCGGACTGGGAGCGCGCGGCGGGGGAGGCGGTACTCCGCCACGGAAGGTAGGCGCGGGTGGTGGCGGCGCAGCAGCCTKGGACGTGAGCGCGCTCTTCGCGCGGGCCTCTTCTTCCTCTTGCTGCTTCTTCGCGAGCGCCTGCCTTTCGCTCCAGGTCAATTTCTTCACGCCTTTAAGCGGAAGAATACTCAATCAAACGTGCGTCCGACCCAGAAGCGCATGAAGTACATACCACCGGAGGGCAGCGGCTTAGGCGCACTGGACTCTGTTTGCGCTTTAGCCTCCATAGCAGCGAAGGGGTTCACTAGCTTCTTGGGCTGCAACTTGATAGGGGTGTAGGCCGTGCCCACCGGGCCTATCTTGTCATCCTCCGCAGGCTTGGTTGGAGTAGTAGAAGACGCAACGGGCGCGGGAGCCGGAGGAGTAAACCGTGCAGCGACCTACACAACCATTCATGAGCTCGCGCATACACGCGAAGGGTAGATGTCACTCACCGAAGCAGCCGGCTTCGGGGCACTGGACACGACGGGAGTACGACTCGCGGCAGGAGGTGGGGGNTGGCGCGAAGCTATCAGACTCGTCCGCCCACGCGTCGGCCGGGGCCTTGTTCACAACGGGGGCCTTGCCGAGTCCAGGCGCGGGAGGCACAGACCGAGCAGCGACCGGCTTCGTTGCAGCAGGAGCAGGCGGAGGGGCTGCAAAAGCAGTACCTTGGCCTCCTTTGCGGAGCGCAGCGATATCGACCTTGCCGACGGGAGTGTAGTTGGTCCCGACAGGTGCGATGGGCTCGAACTTGCGAGGTGCCTCCTTCTGAGCGGAGTAATGYGCRCCCGAAGCGGCTTCAACGCGAGCCATGATGAGCTCGGGGCTGACATCGGCCTATAGAGCAGGTGTTGGCCGAGTGCGCRCGATMTAGAGGGAAGGACGTACCTCGTTGCGGGCATTGATGACGACGTGAGTGCCGCGGAGGAAGTTGGCGACGGCGCTGGAGTGGGTGTGGAAGAGGCCCTTGCGCGCGACGGGGACACCGTCACCGCACCAGTTGATCTGCACGAACTTGGGGAGGCCAGTCTGCAACAGAGTAAGCGCAGTGCTCCAACTTATTGGTATTAGGGACGCACGTTAGKATCCTTCACGCGCGCAAACGCGTACTGCATCCTACGCGCAGATCAGTATACGKGTGGCTCTGCGACGCGTATCGTCCTCTACGTACCGTCCATCGGAGAACTCCTCCTGAAGCTCCTCGAGGCCTCCATCTCCCGTAGCCTGAACCTTGAGATCGTTGGTACCTTTGTCGTAGGTGAAGATGGCCCAGTCGATGCCGCGTGCGTTGACGACATCCTGATAGGCCTGGGTGAGCTCTCTGCTCGAGAGATTGACCTGCAGAGACATTGCAGGTTRCTGTTTTGCRGTGATAGCKCAGTAGTAGGTTGTAGTCGRCGCAAGAGNANANTAAGACTGAAAGGAATTGRATGACTGCGGAGAGGTGTGCGTTTGGTCRGAAGCAAGCAAGGCGGTGATGATGTCGTGCGGGCGCTTATGYGCTTGGCCATGGCCACTTCCCCGCTTCAGCCACTTTCTCGCTTTCATCCTCCATCTCATCTCMTCTCATCATYTCAGGTATCTACAACATAGAGCATAATGTCGGAAGCTAATGAGGCTAAAGCTAGAGGTATGCCTTCGAGTACAGCGACTCCACTTCACGTTTTACTGATTCCGTTTATAATCCACAGAGATCAGCGCTGCTCTTGACTTCTTCGCCGGAACAGTCGCAGGTGAGCAACACGTCATCTGCTGTTTCTGAACGCTCGGATGCTATGGGATGGACAGGCATGGCTGCGATGGTGGTCGGATACCCTTTTGACACCGGTGCGTGGGCACCTCAGCTGCTGGAAAGCCTCTGGCTGACTTCACCGCAGTCAAGGTGCGGTTCCAGAACCCACAGATAGCCTCCAAATATCGCTCTACCCTGCATGCCTTCTTTACTATCATACGCGAAGAACGAATACGTGGACTCTACCGCGGCATTGCAGCACCACTGGTACGTACCCTGRCCACATTTCACACTCAGAACACACGCGGTGACTCCTTCCTTCAGGCTGGCGCGCCACCCTTGAACGGGCTTGTCTTCTCAACCTACCGGTCATTGATGCGAGCACAATTAGACGATGAGAACGCTACCCCTACACTCACTCAAATTCACCTTGCAGGTGCCGGAAGCGGCGTGATATCCTCGTACGTCTCCCTCGCACACTAACCATACACGTCAATGCTCACATCTACATCTACTGTATATGCGCGCAGATTAATAACTACTCCCGCAGAACTCGTCAAGATCCATCAACAGTCCCTCATTCGCTCCTCTGGCTCTRCTATCCCCCTTCGCGATCGCGACGTCATCCTCCATATCTGGCGGCATCACGGCATTCGCGGATTCTACCGCGGGATCACCGCGACCGCGCTGCGCGACGTAGGGTAYGGCGCGTACTTYGCTGCGTATGAAGCGACACTGCGGTATTGGCCCCGAGCATCTCGCGAGGGTGACCATGTAGGCTCCGATTCGGCGCTTGCAAGCCATTCTCTCGSTGCCCTYCTCACTGCGGGCGGTATGGCGGGCATTGCTGGTTGGGTCGTCACGTTCCCGTTTGATGTTGTGAAGACACGGATTCAGAGCACTGCGGCGGCAGCGCCGAACAATCCGTACCRGACAACGTGGTCGACGATCGTTGCATCGTATCGCGCAGAGGGATTGGGAGTYTTCTTCAGAGGGCTCGCGCCAACACTAATAAGGTATGCCGCGCGAGTGKCCAAAATGYAACGGTATTAGCCCACGATGCTGACTGTGCACGTTCACAGAGCTATACCYGTGAACATGGTAACATTCACAACGTTCGAGGCAGTTGTCCATATATTCTCGTAATCRCAAGTGYATAGTACGTCCATCATCACAGTATCCWACYAGMTATCCCTCGCACCCTTGATGCACCTTCGTCTGCTATTGACGTAACCGTAAGGWYAGCAGCTATGGCGACTGTCGCCCAAGGCGAGTTTAGGGGYTCACGTTGAGCTCACTTGYAGATATGGCTCAGTTCAGTCTTCCAGCAAMATGCTCCTCACGGATCGCTGTGCGYKAAGCAGGTTTCGTCAAGCCGTCAGGGTTCGCTGTCTGCTGCGTCGACTGTGTGCGCCCCAGACCGCAGGTAGCGTCGCGCTACACTATGAATGCTCATTGGTTCCTTGCSAACATCGCATGGTGTGGAGARATSTCATGTCAAGAGCTCACTACGACACGATTTGTCGCGCTCTGRCTCCYAATCGCGTTTRACCTTCGTCCGAACCAGTACACAATYCACTCTGGGTGCRTTAYACCACRATATCGGTGGTCCTACTCCAAACCGGTGAGTACTCGGTGGCTCATSCAGTGAACGGTGAGCACCACTGTACACAGCYTGCGAACGATCAGAATCTAACCAACTCGGGAACTAGCGTCCATAGGCGCCCACATCAATACGCAGCCGTACACAATGGGACCATCMCCGCTGCGCAAGCGTCCGATAGGTNGNNAGTATCAGCCTCTGTRTGTAACATACCAGTGCCATCCCAATTGTTAGGCGCGTTAAGGGCTTACTTGCAGTATACGTGCAGYCATGCATGNNGNNTNNNTTCGACAAGGCAATCGAGCGAACAATCCGCTGCTGTAGTTCACCAGACCACCATCTAGGTGTGATAGAGTCAATCGGCAACCCTGCACAGTGTCGCTAGAGGCAAMCGGTGGGCCACAGACAGGCAACACCCCTCGRACTTCAGCCACAAYGYGCAATRCGTATCCGGGACRCASTAGGTATCTATACGAGAATTCGTTCGTCGTGCCAGCTTGCGACTCACGAAATCCGTAGCTTCTTACAGGATGTTCGTAGCCGTAGCAGTGCCGTCAACGGTGCTGTGGGCCAGAAAGCTAAACTGTGGAGCATCGCTCGGTAATCGTGCCCTGAAACAACGAATGTTACGGGGCATCTGTGGGGCTCCCGTAAAGGCGTCGCCCTGCAGCCGTTTTGGGTCTGAACAGTCGGGTTTGTTCCAGCCAGTGCTCGCCATTGGCTTCTGGCACAGTGCGAGGGTCGCAAGCACGTTCACGCAGCTAATGCGCAAATTCGGAATCTCTACTGGTTATTATAGACCTCGGAGAGTCTGTTAGCTATCAGTGACAGACTCTGGACTATAACAGCATAAACTATATGCGAATCATCGCCGTACCATCGAAGTTCAATCTTCGACACGCGATTCATGGCGGCCAAGAGTGACAAAGCCGCGGTCTCGCGAGTTGCAAGGATAGGCAGAGAAGGCCGTCGTCTCCACCGGCCGAGAGAACAGGACGGTGACTCGAAACATGTACCGCACGCGATCATGTGATCGCGTAGAGGCGCGTCGCAGGCCTCATGCGTGCAGCGGCAGCGGTCTCATGAAGAGCTGCGATCTTCGATTGAGCGGATCAGTACTTTCTCAAAGACCAAACGTGCACAGCGTGAGTACATACGTTCGCATACGCAAGCGCGCTTTTACGCCTTAGTAGCGACGTGTTCCCTGCAATACGTCCGGCCTGAAACCCTCTTGCGAACAGGCAAGCGGTCATACCGGAAATTTTCAAGAAACTACGCTCGTCCATCACGGGATCCGCGCGGCGGCCATCTGTAGAAGTGAATTATGAGGCACACAAGGTGCTGCGTAGACTCATAAAAGGAAGCGTACCACACGAGAGAAGGGCCACGAGCGCTGGCTTGCCACAGACGCTTCTCCGGGAGTCGGTGCACCATCACACTCTCTCGATCACTCCGAGCTTCTGTACGGGGGCGTGTCTTTGAGCACAGCTTCGTCGGCCGCCTAGGTCCCCAACGTGCCACTCGAGATCGAACGTGTACATTCCCGACCGTCGAGGACTAGTTGTCGGGCTCTGCAGCGCCGAAATCGGAGAACGTTTGCGATCCCGACAGAAGCCGAGACGCCCTAGTAGCCCGCCTGACGAAGGGCGCAAGGTGGACCAAAAGCGGCTGCACGCCTAGGACGTCACAAATAGACGAGGGCATATGTGGTTCTGAGAGTGTTTGGCGATCCATTCCCTCTCAACAACCCGATGTCATTGTATTGGTCGGAGCGCGTGAGCTGTGCCTACGCTGCACCATGCAGGATTACAAGCTTAGGGATCCTGGTTGACTGGCCTCGATGACAAACAGCAAATCCCTTGTAGCTAGGAGGCATACCCGTTGCAAAGCCCCTGTGCTGCTTTACGGTCAAGAATGTGCCGTATCGTAGATGCTAGAATCTCTCCTACCGAGTAGAGGGTCTGGCTAAAGCCTGTAGCTTCGTGCGTCCTATAGACGAATAGATCGAGCTTGGATGTCACATGGAGATGTGCTTGCTGGCGGGCTTGTTGTTCAATGGCCCACTAGCCAATATAGTCTGACTCGTATCGTGCGCTATGCGCTGCCGTCGGCCTTAAGCGTAAGGTTCGATACCAAAGAGGAAATCACGTATGCGGAGGATGAAGCGGCCGACTGTCAGGGGGTCTGTTGGGCGACAGAGTCTGAAAAATGGGAGAGGGCGTTGTAAACAGTATAAAGGGCATGGAGCTGCGACCTCCAAATGTCAGGACACTCACAATCCTACTTCAACTCACATCGACATCCGCCATGCGTTTCTCCACCATCATCGCCCTCGCTGCCTCCATCGGCCTTGTTGCTGCCAACCCCACTCCCGAAACCAGCAAGGCCGTCACGGCTTTCGCTGGCCCGAGTGGTGAGGTCTCCCTCAGCACCGAGTCCGGCTGCGGTTCGGTAGGACCTCTCGGCTCTGGCCACTACATCTGGTGGATTGTCGTCGGTTGCAACCCTGGTGCTCAATTGTGAGTGTAATCGGACGAAATGAACGATTCTAGAGCAGACTCACTTACACATAGAAATTAGGAATTGCCAGGCCACCGATGCCACCGGGTGCCTGCCGGGAAATGCTAAGCACATCGGCTCCATGGAAGTCGATGTATGTCTCGGGATCGAGGTTGTCTCGAGGTCGCGGTATCTGAGTTGACACTGCTCTTTTCAGGACCCGAACGACACGTACCAGATCGCCTCCAAGAGGAACACGAACACGGTCCAGTTCGTGTGCCCCTCCGGCGGCCAGATCCGCTGCCAGGCAAACTTCAACGACAACAATGACGGTCCGAACTACAGCCTCCGCGGTCAGTATTAGTCTCTTGATAGCAAAGACAGGCCACTCACAATTCCCGATAGTCTTCTAAAAGAGAGTGATTAGAAGAATCACACAAGGCTTGCTAGGAATCTTGTAGTCGAACAGAGCAGTGTTTAGTCGGAGTGTTCGTCGGATTGTAAAGTAGACTTGTTTCGACGGTTTCAAATGCCATTACGCGATTACTTGTGCACGGATATCGTATCCCAAATCAAACAAGCGTCCCGTCAGTAATGCCATGCCCTGCGCGTTGAGCAAACTCACGCACACACCCAGAGTGCCAGTGAGCGTATACACCTTTGCCGTAAGCCATCCCTGCGCCTTGACGCTCTTCCGACTCACGAGATCCCATGAAGAGCCTTTCGGTGTAACGAGCCAGGAATCACGAGCGCTAGTAGACGGCTATGAAGCCCCGCCCGAGCTGTGACCAGCCATCAGGTATTGAACGACGAGCGCGACGATCAAGCAGATCCCCATTGAGAACTAGGCGACTAAGACGAGAATCCATCATGTGATGCCAGGTGCCGCTTCACGGAGGGCTTGTGTGCTAAGCGATTCGAGGTTGCATCATCAGAACTTTCCAAAAAGTCTGAACGCGTCTGAACGTGTCTGAACCAGACGTTTCAGACCTCCTCAGATCTCTTCAGAGGTACTTCAGATTCTTCAGGGAATTGGAACTCAGACATCACATCACGCTCGTCAGACATCTACAAAACATGCTCATTCACTTCGGAGTCCAACCCAAAGTCTCTCAGGATGTCGAGAGTGCGATTGCCGCTATACTGATAGGTTTTTATGGCGCTTATGCGTGCTCGCTGTCCGCGTACGGTTGCTCGTTACGCCGCACACTAACCTGCCAATAACCGCCCAGTTGTCCTTGAGACGAGCCCAATCCATGTGCTATCAACTTCCATGAGCCTTTTTATGTACCTGGTACTACGAAACATATGAGCTCTGTGTTTTCCAGAGGCTCTTTCCATGAAATCGGACATCACTATGACAGCGCGTGCAAAGGCTGAAAGGCGAGAGCGCCTATTTGCCAGGCGTTTCAGGCGTTTCAGGCGCTCAGATTTTTGGGAAAGTACTGATGATGTCACCGCCTCCTTGGGATGCATCATGCGCGCACGCTTCATACACCACACACGGCAAGCCGATGCCCGTACCTTCAACGGAGCGCGCAAGTTTTGCATGCGCGGCTACAACCCACACTATCGCCGAAGATTATACGAGTGCACATCGTATAGACATGCTTGGTTTACTGACTGGAAGATAACCTTAGTTGACAAAGACGGCGACCTCAGATTTGAACTGCGCAACTTACAGTGAGGCTACTAGCATACTAATGACGACGGGTGCCGACTTGGATCGCCATGCTGGAAGCATCACGATCACGAATGCCGGCGCTCCAGTGGGACATGACTCGTATGCGAGACGTCCTACGCTACCGAAGACATCGTTCCCGGAGAGGCATGTAGGAATACGTTGATACTCCGCCAGTGAAAGAGACGGGCATCTCGACCACCACGGCCGTGATTTCAGGCGCCTTTAACAGCATAAAAGGTAGCACATCTACGCCTTTCAACGTTAGGACACTCACCATCCTACTCAGCCTCTCAACAGCACTCGCCATGCGCTTCTCTACCATCGTCGCCCTCGTCGCTTCCATCGGCCTCGTCTCCGCTACTCCCACCCCCGAGGTTAGCAAGGCTGTTACGGCCTTCGCTGGTCCGACTGGGGATGTCGCCCTCAGCACCGAGTCGGGGTGTGGCTCCGTTGGGCCCCTTGGCAGTGGCCACTACGTCTGGTACATCGTCGTCGGCTGCTCGCCCGGTGCTGAGATGTAAGCTTAATCTGATGTTTAATCCAATCAGCAACTAACTGAGGAACCCCGTGACAGGACGTGCCAGGCTACCGACAGCACTGGCTGCTTGCCCGGCAACGCGAAGCACATTGGCTCCATGGAAGTCGATGTGAGCCCCTCAGCAGACATCATCTCGAGATCAGTTGATCTAACTCCATACTCGTCCTTCTAGGACCCGAACGATACCTACCAGATCGCTTCCAAGAAGAACACGAACACAGTTCAGTTCGTATGCCCTTCTGGCGGTCAGATCCGCTGCCAGGCGAACTTCAACGACAGCGATGACGGCCCGGGCTATAGTCTCCGTGGTAAGTACTATCCCGATTACTCGTCAGGAAGTGGCAAATAGCTCACTTGCACCACACAACCGTAGTCTTCTAAATCTGAATGGTAATCGGCGGGAATGTATGGTTTGGCTATGCCTGTATGCGAAGCTAGATAACGTCGTGACAGGAGTAAAGAGCTGGATCAGCGCCAATTGGATGTAGTCTCATACCTAAGCCCGTGTTGCATTCCTAAATTCAAACTAACGTTGCCAATTCTTCCACCTACGTTATTGGATCTCCGATCGGAGTGAATTGCACGGAGCCCCCATGAAACACGAGGTTATACACCGACCATTCAACTTCGATCCACGCACATGGTTGCATTCTGATATAGCGAACCATCGACTGAAGAGACTTGGCTCTCGACACACGCAGTCGTCTCGAGCCATGCGTCCACCGAACTGTCGCGGCGCCGACGCTCAATAGACATCTTGAGTCCACACGACATTGCGTAGGCGTGGCTTGATATATGCCCGAGTCGACTGTGTTCGGCTGTGGTGGTGAGTTCAGGAGGCGGAAGAAGCTTCAGACACGGCGACGTGCTCACCGATAACCACATAGCCTCTCTCGTGTAAGCGGCATGGCGTTTGAATGCACAGCTGTGAACTCAGTCAACCAGACCTGTGCACTGTTGATATTTGTATAACCTGCGCCGGCAGAGGTTAGCAGCCCTTCAAGGCCAAGATCGCGCCATGACAGAGGCCGTTTGAGACCGATACGCCTGTTGGGCCGCCGGCACACTGACCGTAGTAGAAAGGCGGCGGTGTTCATGGGTTGTGCGACGAAGCTTGTCGCTGCCTCCTAGTTGTGCACGTTCATGGCGGCGCATCCCGAGATAAGAGATGATCTGCTTAGAAACGTCAGATGGAGATACCGTTGAGAGTCGGAAGACGTACACCTATTTGATAGTATTCAGACCATGTATTCGAAGGTGCGTATCACCGCTATTTCACGTGAGTTGTAGCCCAACTACGAAAGAAGCGAACATCTTGNCATTCACTGCGAAAATAGGAACAACTATTGGAACGTTAGACTGGTTTCATATATCCCTTAGGCATGATGTGACATATGTTTAGAATTGTATAGGCATCGCACTCACCAAGTGGGGTAAAATGCATCAAAATCTGACTCGTTTGAAGGGCGGACTCGCGCTCCACCGCAGAGATGGCACTGCGAGTGGAAGCGCTTTGGGCACTATAGAAGAGAGGCAGGATGAGTACTTCAACTGCAGGATACTCACACTCCTACCAGCTTTGCAACACTCACCATGCATTTCTCTACCATCCTCGCCTTAATCGCATCCATCGGTGTTGTAACCGCTACCCCTACTCCCAACAATACGACCATCATAGCATTCGGTGGTGAGAACGGCGAAGTCGCTCTCAGCACTGAATCCGGCTGTGGCTCAATCGGTCCTCTCGGCCCCGGCCATTACATCTGGTGGATTGTCGTAGGCTGTACTCCCGGTGCACAGATGTAAGTACACTGAAAGTAGTTCGTGATCAGTATCATTTCTGACATAACATTTCGGCGTGGAATATAGGACCTGTCAAGCCACGGACGTTACCGGGTGTCTGCCCGGCCAAGCTAAGCATATCGGATCCATGGAGGTCGATGTGCGATTGCCATGATTCCACTACCATGATTGCACGTTGATGTGTTTGAACTTCAGGATCCTAACGACACGTTCCAAGTAGCGTTCAAGAAGAACACCAATACGCTACCATTCGTGTGCCCGTCGAACGGCCAAATCCGCTGCGAGGCCAACTTTAATGAGAACAGCGACGGTCCGAACTACAGTCTGCGCGGTATAGAATCCTTTATCCATGTCCCAACCATCACTAAGTTACTCACTTATTTTCATGGTAGTCTTCTAAAGCTCTTCGAATCACAAGTTAAGTACCATGGGGCCTGGAAGGAGAGGATTTGGTTGGTCCAGTAGTAAGCGCATATTCGAGATGTACCTGTGTAACCATGGAACCTGCGAGACATTATATCGTGTCATATTGATTGAAAACAATATCGGTTCGTTCAGAATGACCATGTCCGTCTACTCAGTGACCAGTCGGCACGGCCTGAGTTGTAGAGCTATTTGATTTTGACAACACGGACACCTTCCAATATTGATCATAGACAGGCCGTCCCATACGTCGCTCACGCTCGTCAAAGCAGTTCCTATGTTCTCTTAATCTCTCGCCCAGGGTCTACGATAGAAGCAAGAGGAGTGGGATAGGTCAGCGATTTGACTTTGGCCGCAGCATCAACGATGGTGAGAGATGCCACGTGTCCTCGTCGGGATCAATATGAGCAAACAAATGCCCTCAGCGCTCGGCGGCAGAGCTGGCCAGGGCAAATTCGCGGTCAATCTTTGACTACAACGAGTTTTCATCCAGGCGATGTTCTTGNCCCTCTCTTGCATTTGAAGGTTACGTGGACTTTGCGATGAACTGAACTGACATCTGATTCTCCTAACGCATGGCCTATCGACTTGAATACTCACTACGGCGGTACACACAGAGTATCTTCTATAAACTCTCAGCCCCTTCCGTCACGTCGTTTGCACTGGCAATTACTCCAATCGAGCACAAGGTATCGAGGAAATGATCGATGAATCATGTGCATTGTGCATATGTACGTCTTGTGCCTGCATGTCGTCTGCGATCGTACGTACAGTGTCCGTAGTATCAGAAAACCGTTCAAGATCCTTCAATCTAGTTGCCGTACTGTTGTCATGTGGTCTCGCCAGCATAGCAAACGGTATTGCCAGACCTCTGTATATTGTCAAGGTATGCCTTATGGTGCGCGAAACCACTTGGTCCGTTGCTACAGCGGCGCACATCATGCATCTCGTGGAGTGCATTGACGTGCGGCGGTACAGCGTTTGCCTCGACGAGCAGGCATCCATGCAACGCAGGCAAAAAGTCTGAATGCCGAGCCTCACTACTCGGATCATAGCTGTAAATTGTATGCATTTAGTAGAAGACAGCGGGAAGTCGGTAATCTCTTGCTGACCGGGAGGTTGTTCCAACGCGGCTTCCATCGGTCTGTGAAGGCTCATTGTCTACATCGATCGGTCAGGTGTTGTCACCAATTTGGACAGCACAATTCCGAGTACCTTAGCTTCATGCGTCCTACGAGTAGCCTAGGATTGCGCTCGAAGTAGATGTTCACATATAAGTCAACCGCCGTTCGCTTTCGATGTATGTTCAGAGAGGTCAACTTGAAGCTTTGTCAGATGGGAAGACAGCCTCCCGGAGAGTGTGAGGGTCCGAGTAGGAACCCGTATCATTTCAAAAGTAGAACTTCGCTATCGAATGAGTGTGTTCGAGCACAGCGGTCTAACACGAAGTCAATACGTACTCGATACTCGAGGGTGGTCATGCGTACCTCATACCCAGCTTACGGCTTCCATTGCATTTCCGCAATTTGTGAGGTCGGTCTGACTTTGACGACGCGATATCTAAGCTAGGCACTTGTTACTAAGCTGCTGTCAGACGACATCTGCCATTTCGAAAGGATGCGAAGAGAACCTGAAGGCGACGTGGACGTGCCTCGCATGCATGCGAAGACCGGAGGTCAGATGGTGTTTTTGAGTCTTCTGATGTATGATGTTGACGGCCTCCGTCAACGAGGCAGGATTGATCAATGGTAGGCAGCGCTGGTGCACAGGTTATAAAGGAGGCTCGTCTGACGCAGGACATAACCGCATCGCCCTGAACAACCCCGCACAGGTCGCCCATTAGCCTCACAGAAGACAGTATGCGTTTCTCACCCATTCTCTCCGTTTTGGCCGTCATGGGTACCGCGTTGGCCGCTACAGTTAACAACAATGTCACACCGGCCGTCTACAGCGGAGACGGAGAAGAACCTATAGTCCTTACTTCCCAGTCTGGATGTGGTTCAGTTGGACCACTCGGTCCCGGGCACTACAAGTGGTATATCGTCGTCAGCTGCAACCCCGGCAGTTCCTAGTAAGCATCTTCGAGACACCACTATGAGATGAAATATCTCAAGCCTCCCTCTCTCACCAGCACGTGCCAGGCAACTGATGCCAGCGGATGTGTCCCAGGAGACGCAAAACACATTGGGTCTATGGAAGTCGATGTGGGTCAATTGTTGGCCCCAGGTCCGACAGGGCTGTACTCATATGAGGTCTCCCGATTTCAGGATCCTAACGACACGTTCCAAGTCGCATTCAAGAGGAACACCAACACGCTGCCATTCGTGTGTCCGTCGGTCGGTCAGATCCGCTGCGAGGCCAACTTCAACGATAACTATGATGGCCCGAACTACAGCCTCCGCGGTGAGTTTATCCAACGACTTCTAACGAATATAGTCTCACAATTGTCCTCAGTTTTCTAAACGTCCTGAGTGGATACCTTCAGAAATCACAACGATGAGTCAGAGGGTCGCGTAGCAGTATCTCGAGGTAGGTAGTACTCACCAGAGCCATATCCTTCGTGGAATCGATGCTGAAACTTCAAAGAATTCAGACTTTCAGCAGAGCTATTTCTGGTTCAACCCAGGAAAATGATTGTGTTCCCGGTGCGAGAGTCGATGAGAAGTCTTGTATCTACTCGGAATGGTTGTCGTCGACGTGCAGTTCGTCTGATAAATGCTTTGGCCAGCACATGTCAATAGAGTCTGCACGATTGTGCAAGAGGTTGCTGATGCCTTGAGTCGTGTCCAATAGTATGACAGACAAGTCGACTCCGCGACTCGCGAGGTCACTGATGGTTTGTCGTGTTGGGCGCCTGTGGTCAACGACTCAACGTAGCGTGGGTCTCGCGTGGCTGTGTGGCAGGCGTGCGTCCCACCGCAGAGTCACTGCCATCAAACGGACCACAACCGTGTCCAACTCTTGCAAACACACACGAACCGGAATGAGCTCGCAGAACATGCATCCGCATGACCGAATCCTACAGCGGATGCGATACAGACCTGGTACGTTGACCGTAAACCTCGCTTTCCTTCCTCCATTACCATGACGCTGACGTGCTACCTTGCACTGGCATCAACGAACCGCGTGGATAGC
The DNA here is from genome assembly GCA_029747595.1 of Trametes cubensis. Taxonomy (NCBI): domain Eukaryota; kingdom Fungi; phylum Basidiomycota; class Agaricomycetes; order Polyporales; family Polyporaceae; genus Trametes; species Trametes cubensis. The sequence continues at coordinate 13,800 of JAPEVG010000098.1, forward strand.
CTTTCGACTCGGGCGGCTGGTGTACACCGCTCGCAGTAGATACAACCTGATTGCCGCGCCGCCGTCGCCACCATGGAAGGGTACCGACTGCATTGAATACCCCACATAATGAAGCTACGCAGGCCAAGACAGACCGCTCGAAACGCGCCCCATTCTGCCCATCAAGCTCATACGGACAGCGCATAGCGGGGCAGCTCGACGATTCGCGTCCGGTATCGGACGACCGACACCACCGGGCGATGCTCGAGAATCCTTCCCGACGCCCCATTCTGTCCATCGAAAGCCTCTTGGCCGGCTACTCCAGAGCGTTTGCTCGGTAACATGATCCGACAGCACTTCGCGTTGAGTCAGAACGCAGGTCATCGTGTGGAGAACCTCTCGGTTGCCCGATTCTGTAACTCATACTCGTGGAGCCTCGATGTAATCGATTCATTTGCAGCCTCCGGAAGGGACCCACTCTGCTCGAAGTCTGTGGGCCATCGAAGCAGGGAAGCCCTACTTGCACACCACACAACATAGACGAGACAATGGAGAACACAAACAAGAGGCGTGCTCAGCAGCATATATAAAGATCGCCTTCGTCGTCTCAACGTCCACAGCTCAAAGCACCTTCTCACCTCACTCAACTCACTTCGAGATCTACTCTCTTCACCACCAATCATCTACACCCACAATGCGCTTTTCGGCCATCGTCGCCCTCATTGCCTCTGCCGGCCTCGTCGCCGCTACCCCCGGCTCGCTCGTTGCTCGCTCTGGCGATGGTAGCGTCGAACTCGCCAAGCGTTCCGGGTGTGGCTCAACCGGCCCTCTCGGCACTGGCCACTACATCTGGTGGATCACCGCGCCCTGCAAGGCCGGCACTCAGATGTGAGTCTCTCTAGCCTGGCAAAGCAACTGCTGCAGCTAAACATTTCTCGCGTACAGGACCTGTCAGGTCACTGACCGCACTGGCTGCCTCCCGGGCGACACGAGCAAGATCGGCTCTGTCGAAGTTGACGTACGTCCTTCTCGGACATGGCTACCTCGTGCAACTCTCGACTGACCTGTACTTCGTAGAACCCCGACGACACCCAGCAGATTGCCAAGAAGAGCGGGACGAACACGCTCTCGTTCACTTGCCCTCCGGGCGGGCAGGTTCGCTGCCAGGCCAACTTTAACGACAACGACGATGGCCCCGGCTACAGCCTCCGTGGTGAGTGTCCAATCTCTACTCTACGCGAGGCAATATTGACTGACCTGTTTCGACGCAGTCTTCTAAGCCAAGGCTAGCTCTAACAGCAGGCTTCAGCATGTACGATATCGTGTAGTAGTGTTGCTCCATCACGTCTTGTCCAGCGAGTTTCTCTGATACTTCTTGTGATCTACGAGAGTATGACTTGTGAACTTGTACTACCATTGCTACGGCCAGATTATAATCGAATCCCTCATACGACAGAACATTCTGTCCCTAGGTCGCGCTGCCCATAAGTGACATGCCCTCTCAGAAAACATAGTTCTCAAAGCCCACGCGTGACACCCAAGGCCCCAGGCATTCAAGAGAATCATAGTTAACGCGGTTATTTACACGAATGTACAAGCTCTAGGGGACCTGCCACTCCGAACCGGTACTGGTACATATTACGAGCCCTCCTCTTCTAGTACCTCGGCTCAAGGATTTCACCCTCAAACACATGATCTTCCTCCGCGGTTTCTAACGTTGTTTCCGGCCCCAAGAACGATATCCCTTGGGAATAGACAAAGGTCGCGAACTCTGATGTGTCGGGTCCCATCCCCGTCCCCAGCCGCTCGCCTCGACTCGAATGTACAATCACAGTCCTCAGGTCGAACAAGAAGTGCGAGATGAGGACGGAGGTCACTCTGTTGGGAGACAATCCAGGAATCAGCATGTCGGAAGACTCATAGGAATGTGTGCAACATACGGGGATATGAACTCGCCGACATAGCTGATATGATCTACCACGTTGTCCAGTGGGCTCACCTACAACAATATGCTTCAGGTGAGCGGGTGTGGTAAATTTGGACGCTACCTCACTCACAGATGCAACGGTGGCAACGAGGTGAAGGACGTTCATGAGTAGTAGAACGCTAGACGGACATGATCGTTTCAGCTCACACGTCGATGACAAGATGTTGAGCGAGATTCACAGGAAACAGATAGTCCCTGATTATACAGGTCAGTGCGTGAGCAGAGGAGATATAATGTCAATGAGCTGAGGGCTTACCATTGCTGAGTAACAGGAAAGATAACGACTTATTCGTTTGCACTAAGGTGCCCATGGAATACCACATGTAGGTGTATCTCCAAGTAACGAGCACTGCCATCAGGTCTGAAGTAATCAGACACCCACGAGAGAGGGCGGTGACTGGCTCATCGCCAAGTGAGCTCTCTGCTGCCGTGATGCACTTGTTCTCACCATACTGACATCTGTTGACATGGTGTGTGGGCGTATTGGACAGTATACAAAGGGATTAAGACTCACGTAACGATTTGTAGTTGTGTAAAGTGGAGGCTGCTCACGCACCCGCCAAGTAGCTGGTTATCTTCGGTGGTCATTGCGGACGATAGCTGGATCTGTCAGTGAATCAGGTCAGGAACCACATCGTCGCTCCAAATATCTTGAGCGGAATTGACCATGTTGAACCCGAACGGAGCCATGCCCAAAAGGAAAACAGTCACAGCCAGGGTCATATTTCGGTTGCTGATTGCATACACGCGTAAAAACGAAAACCCTGTCTCGATCGCAGGTACTATAAGCGTCCGACTGCAACTCTGTACGCTTGACTTACACGCTTGTGGAAGTACTTGTGAAAATTCTATTGCAGTGACTGCCTTAGTGAAAGTGACGCAGCTGAGTAGGCCATATTATCGACGTGCAATCAATTCGAAATCTTGCATATTAAAACCTGCCTCTGCACTGGTATGAGTGAATTAACACGAAGCGAACCACGATGATGGACTCACTTGGTAGACCATAGGTGCCATACCAATTGCAACCAGGATATAGACAGTGAGCGTGAGATACCTATTGAGGTAGAAGAGTACGGATGCCGCCGACAGGGGCTGCCTCCAGAAGAACTTGACTTCCATATCTAACGTGAGTAAGTAATCGTAGAGGAGGAATGCTGCGAGCACGTATGAGGGGTGTGACGCCAATAGAGTAGTTGACGCGTACATATTGTCGCCAAGGCGCAGCAATTCTCTATGAATCTGGATTAATGTTATGAGATCGAGAAAGTGCGCTCTCAACTGGCGACCAGACACCTACGCGCTATTCCGCATCGCAAGCGACATGGCAACGTCGAGGTGGGGAGAGGCCGACATGACCCAAAGAACGTACCATGGCAGTATGGAGTGCTTGACTTTATATCCATACACCTCCACTATGTCTAGTAACTGCATAACAGATATCAGTAGCTTGTCCGCTCTGATCGACATCGGCCTCTTGGTGGAATCCGGATACAAGGAGCTGGCGGGGAACTTTCTGCGAATCGAGAAGCGCAAAGTATTCATGATACCAGGCACAGGGCTTGCAGAACATATCTGAGCAAAGGCCTGGCCCAAGGCCTAGGAGAGCGGAGGAGAGGAAGAAAGGCCGAGCGCGCGCTCCGACGCTTCTCGTGTATTCCAGTTCGGGCAGAGACACGTGATCGCGTGGCGGGCGCCCATACATAAGAGCGGTCGCGAGTGCAGAGGGGAAGACCAAAGTAACGTTACGACCTGCTTACCACTTACGCTCTGTCTCCTCTTCTTGTTGCTTCTATCTATCTACTACGCCCTCTCTAATGCTTAGGAAACAACTTGCACAGACTCGGCTTTCTCTGACTCCCACTCGCTTCATCTCCCGGTCCGCACTCGCCCCTCTACCTCGGAGAGCACCTCTTTCACGTCTTTCGCCATGTCCTCGACCCACAGGACCTCTTCTGCTCGCTCGGTCATATGCTCAAGGGCCACCAGGTGGCTCTGGAGGATTCCCCGGATTCTCAATGATGGGTCAGCAGCGTCAGAAGGGTGACGCTCTGAAGGAATACGTGAGTCTGCTCTGCTTCCATCTTGTCTACCGGGCGAGAGACCTCTCCTACGTCGTTTCTTGTCAATCTGCGTGCATAGCACAAGCGTGCTGACGACGCAACCCTTCCATTATAGAGCGTAGACCTTACAGAGCTTGCGAAGAATGGCAAGCTCGACCCCACCATCGGTCGCGATGAGGGTACGTCCTGCCAATCCCACTCATAGCGATCTGCAAACTGACTAGTGCGTCAGAGATTCGGAGAACGATACAAAGTGAGTACTACAGGCGCAATTTCGAAGTGAGATGCTAAGACCCTGCAGTCCTCTCTCGCCGGACCAAGTCCAATCCAGTCGTACGTATACCACCAATATCGTAGTAGCTCTTCAGGCACTCATCTTCCCTGTTCAGCTGATTGGTCCCCCTGGTGTCGGTAAGACGGCTATTTTGGAGGGGCTGGCACAGCGTATTGTCGCGAAGGAGGTGCCAGAGGTATGTCTATCACACAGAATCTCCGGCACGATTCTGACATTCATGCTGCGTCATGTCTCAGTCGTTGCAAAACAAGCGCGTTTTGTCAATTGACCTGGCTGCCATCATGGCAGGCTCCGGTATCCGCGGCCAATTCGAGGAAAAGTTCAAGGCCCTCATCAAGGATATCGAAGATGAGGTACGAATGTGTGCTGTACCGTCTGTGCCAAATCTCGTGCTCACTCTACGATGCAGGCAGGAAATGTTATTTGCTTCATTGACGAGCTGCGTGCGTGGCCTCCATCCTTTGTTATCGTGCACACACCTAACGCGAATGCTTAGACACGCTCTTCAACCTCGGAAAGGCCGAAGGAAGCATTGATGCTGGCCAGATGATTAAACCAGCTCTGGCTCGAGGATTGCAACTCGTAGGCGCAACCACTCGTGCGTAGAACCTTCTCCATGCTTCTGAACATTTCCCCTGACATTGCTCCAGCTGACGAGTACCGGAAGACAATCGGGAAGGACGCCGCTCTGGAACGCCGGTTCCAGCCCGTTCAGATCGACGAACCCACGGTCGAGGCTACCATCTCTATTCTGCGTGGTCTCAAGCCACGGTACGAAGTGCACCATGGAGTTGGCATCTCCGATGGCGCTCTCGTCACAGGTGCGTCTCGCTTTTACTCAGTACAGGCCAGTCTAGTCGCAGGATATTGAACCCTTTCAAGCCGCGGTCTACAGCTCGCGATACATCTCCGACCGTTACCTTCCCGACAAGGCCATCGACCTCGTGGACGAGGCCGCGTCAGCCTTGCGTCTTGCTCAGGAGAGCAAGCCGGATGAGCTCGAGGCCCTCGATCGCGAGATCATGACCCTTGAGATTGAGCGCGAGAGTTTGAAGAACGAGACGGACGTCTTCTCTGTCGAACGTCGCGCGAAGGTCGAACAGACGCTCAAGGAGAAGCGCGAGCTTGCAGAACAGCTCACTCAAGTCTGGCAAGCAGGTTCGTATACTCCCCCTCTTCCGTTGCTGCCAGTACCGTATCGCTCACACGAACCCCTCTCACAGAGCGCGCTCGCCTCGATCGGATCAAGGACCTCAAGCAGAAGCTCGAAGATGCAAAGCGCGAGCTCGAGATCGCACAGCGGCAAGGGCAGTATGAGCGCGCGTCCCGCCTGCGCTTCGCGACAATCCCCGAACTCGAGCGGCAGCTTCCCACCGAGAGTGCTGGAGAGCGGGGCGAGAGCGAGGATGCCGAGGGCCCGCTGGCGATGCTGCATGACCGCGTGACAAGCGCGGACATCGCACGCGTCGTGGCGAAGGCTACAGGTATCCCCGTACAGAGCCTGCTCAAGGGTGAACGAGAGAAGCTCGTCAATGTACGTGGTTTTGTACTTTATGTGATCAGGTAGGCGTAGTCGCTGATGAGTTCGCGGATAGATGGAGGAAGTCCTCAAGAAACGCGTTGTTGGCCAAGACCACGTCGTGGAGGCGGTCAGCGATGCCGTCCGTATCTCTCGCGCTGGTCTGCAGGCTCCCAACCGTCCTGTTGCTTCGTTCCTCTTCCTCGGACCCACTGGTGTTGGCAAGGTACGTCATCCTCGGGTCACTTCATCTGTGGGGCTATGCTTACCGTGTGGCATAATAGACGGAGATGTGCAAAGCGCTCGCCGGGTTCTTGTTCAACGACGAGAATCGTGGACTGTAAGTTGATTCACACGGGGTTAGTCGAGATGAAATTACTGATCATGGTGGTAGCATCAACATCAACATGTCCGAGTACCATGACCGTCACACGATCTCGCGACTCATCGGTGCTGCACCTGGATATGTCGGCTTCGAGGAGGGTGGTCAACTCACTGAAGCGGTGCGTCGCAAGCCGTACGGTAAGTCGTTCTCCGCAGTTGTGATGCGTCAAACCAAGCTCATGCTCCTCCTCTCACAGCTGTTATCTTGCTCGATGAGCTCGAGAAGGCGCACAAGGATGTCGCGATGATCCTCCTTCAGATCCTCGACGAGGGCAGCATCACAGACTCGCAAGGCCGCAAGGTCGACTTCAAGAACACCATCATCTGCCTCACCTCCAACCTGGGCTCGGACATCCTCGCGCATGCAAGCGCTTCGGACCCTGTCACAGGCGAGGTTACGCCCGACGCACGCGACGAGGTGCTTGCACGGACGGCGGAGTACTTCCCTCCCGAGCTTCTTAACCGGCTCGACTCGATGCTCGTCTTCAACAAGCTCTCGCAGCGGAGCATTCTCCAGGTCGTCGACCTCCGCCTCGGCGACGTTCAGGAGCGCCTCCGCCCACGCCGCATCACGCTTGACGTCGACACTGGCGCGCGCGAGTGGCTCGCGAAGGAGGGCTACTCAGACGTGTACGGTGCGCGTACCATTGCGCGTATCGTACGCACGAAGGTGCTCTTCCCGCTCGCGCAGAAGCTGCTCAAGGGCACGATCAGGTATGTTTTTCTTGAGCCGGAGAAAAGCGAGAGGGGATATTGACGCTCGATCTTTGTTGCAGGGACGGCGACGTTGTGCAGATCCGCGCTTCTGCAGATGGCAAGGAGCTCGACATCAAGGACAACCACCCTGCCGATCCGTCGATTGCTGCATCATCCACACCCATCGCGAACATCGAGCACCCCGAGGAAGGCCACTCGACCTCGTCATGAATGCTACGAATTGCCTAGACCACACCGCTCATCGTAAGACCCTGCATTCCTTTATTGCTTAAGGACACCCCACTCTTTGCTATCGATTACATTGTACATATAGTTCATGACACACATGTAGTATAGCATACAGCATTAAGTAGACTCGGAATGTATTTGTGGAACTCGCCCCCCTCGTCTCATCTCCTCACAGGACACCGTGCCCGCTGCATCTTTCTACTGATGTATGTCCTCCGTTTCTATTAAGTGTAGTCTTGGCTAATTGTACCGAGTAATCATCGCACTCGTATTCTACAGTGCCGTCATTCGACCCTGTTAGACAAACCCACCATAGGTGGAAGTGCACGGAGTTACATGCGGCTACTGGAGCGCGACAGATGGTGGCGTGACCCCATGGCGCAAGGAAAGACGATGTTAGGTGAGCCAGCGCCACATATCCGCTTATCGCGGCGGGCGTACGCACGGGCCTATGAACAAGCGGACAAGGCTGTTTCGCGGGATGAGCTGCATTCGAAGCGTGCATCAACATTTCGGAGGTGCTGTGGCTGTGATCGCCGACCCTAACCCTAACTCCTGTCAGTCTCTTTCCACGATTCGGCCCTCGGAGATCTGAAGTGGGGCTACAGACGGTCGAGTCGTCGCGGCGACTCCTTCAAGTCCAGAGGTCCTACTGCCGTTTGTGCTATCCCCTGAGATGCTTCTTTTGATACTCATATACGGCTTGTCTCGGAGCGAATAGGGCGTTCCGATTGACTTACAAGCCCAAGGCAATGACGGAGAGCACAAAGTGAACTCCTCAAGGATCCGATTCCGCTTGTTCGCAAGCGCTTGTCTCCCTTGCCTCTCCATCCAACCGCTTCCAACTAGCCGTATTAGGAGTGCCCGTATATGTTTTCCCAGTAAGGCTGAGTGATCACACTTCTTACAGATCTACAAAAACGGTATCTCACCACTCAAGCTGCTTACAGATATGCAGGAACTGCGTCTTACTACCTCTCAGACTGCTTACAGATATGCCAAAACGATGGCTTACTCAGCCAGCCCACCATGAACGTCCCGCGTTTTCCGGGACTAGCTTTCTCAGCCTCAGCCTCTCGTTGTATGCAGGCTGCAGCTTCGCATCATCCTCGTCCCAACTCACAACCTCCAGCCATAGTATAAAATCTGCAAAGATGCTCGTACCGTTCCGAACATCCACAATATCTCACACTCTCGCCTTTCCGCAATGTCTGTTTTCGAATTCAACCGTCCTGCTCCCAACACCCCCTACTTCACTCCCGCTCAATTCCCTCCCGCGGGTACCGCGGTAGACCCTCAATCCGACGGCAAGCCAATCCCCACCCTCTTCCAGCCTTTGAAGATTCGCGGTGTCGAGTTCCAAAACCGCCTCTGGGTACGTGTTGTCCCTATCACACATTGCACGCCAGGCTCGAGTCGTACTCATGAAGCGTTAGCTTTCACCCCTTGACCAATACTCTTCCGATAACGGCGTTCCACAAGAGTGGCATCACGCACACCGTATGTACTCTCGTCATCACGCCTTCTGTGTTCTTTTCTTACCAACATCATTCGCAGTCGGTGGTATCTTCACGCGCGGCCCTGGTTTCTCCATGGTAGAGGCCAGTGCCGTCCTCCCGGAGGGCCGTGTTACGCCSGAATGTGCCGGCATCTGGAACGACGAGCAGGCCGCTGCATGGGCCAAGATTGTCGAGTTCGCGCACTCTCAGGGCCAGAAGATCGGCATTCAGCTTGCGCACGCCGGCCGTAAAGGTTCCACTCTCGCCCCCTTCGTCAACATGGGAAGTGTCGCGGTCGAGGCCGCCAACGGATGGCCCGACGACGTCTGGGGCCCGTCCGCAATCCCGTACAATGACAAGTTCCCTCAACCCAAGGAGCTCACCAAGGAAGGTATCAAGCGCATCGTCAAGGCTTACGTCGACGCCGCGCGCCGTTCCCTCCGCGCGGGCTTCGACGTGATTGAGATCCACGGCGCGCACGGGTTCCTTATCACCTCCTTCCTCTCGCCCACGAGCAACAAGCGCACGGACGAGTACGGCGGCAGCTTCGAGAACCGAATCCGCCTCGCCGTCGAGATCGTCGACGCTGTCCGCGGGGTCATACCGCCCACGATGCCGCTCTTCTTCCGCGTCTCCGCGTCCGAGTGGCTCGAAGAGGTCTTNCCCCGACGAGCCCTCATGGCGCATTGAGGACACCGTCCGGCTCGCGGGCGTGCTCGCCGAGCACGGGGTCGACCTGATCGACATTTCATCCTCTGGCAACCACCCCGCGCAGAAGATCAAGACTGGTCCTGCGTACCAGGCCCACTTCTCCGAGGCGGTCAAGCGGGCGCACGGGGACAAGATCCTCGTCAGCGCGGTCGGCTCGATCACTGACGGTCAGCTCGCGCAGTCCGTGCTCAACAAGGGCCAGGCGGACGTAATTTTTGTCGGGCGGGGGTTCCAGAAGAACCCTGGTCTCGTCTGGAAGTTCGCGGACGACCTTGGCGTCCAGATCCATGTCGCTGGACAGATCGGTTGGGGCTTCTACGGGAGGGCGAGGCCCGCTTCTTCGAAGAAAACCGCTTGATGTGTATCATAGAACCTGTGTAGAACGACTGAAATGCAATTGCTCCGAGACTGTTAACTTAAAGTTGAGCTCCGGTGCGAGGTTCCGTCCTTGATCTGCAAACCGGAGGATGCACATTGCGCCTGTCATTATACCCATGGCGTTACGTACTTCTCTACACAGCGCTAGCACCGGATGTGTGGGTTTTACCAGACGCATTCCCAGGCAGAGCCAGGTCTTTCACCACGGTCCCGCGTCACCTCATAGGAGACCACGTTCGCAGCATCTACCCGGGTCTGCTCCTACGCTTGGAGTGTCGCCTTCTGATACTTCCGCCGGTGTACTCAAGGAATCCTCCTCTGCGACACCTCCATCTAGCCCTGCGTCGATAACGCCTCCCATCGATCCTATCACAAGCGACGCGAAGCGCAGGGTGTCGCATTCGGCTCCGGTGTTCTCGCCCGTCAATTCCATGTTCGCGGACTGGAGCGAGAGCAGGAAGCGGCAGGTGATGATGATGGTGAGCCTGCAGTGGGTGGGGAAGATGTGTGTGAATTAGCGAACCGTGGCGAAGACGTGTGACGAGGGGCGTACGTACGGATCGGTGAACAATTGTATGAGGCTGGCTGTTTGTTCTGCGGCAATGAGCTGCGGTCGATGTGTACATGTCAGTAAATCATTTCGGTGGAGGTAGACCATCAGACTCACTTCAGACATCAAGGTAAACGTGAGATGCAGGACGTTGAGGATCAGGAGGGTTCTGTCGTAATCTCGCCGTCAGGGTCAACCAAAATCAAGGCGCCTTGGAGTAGTCTCACACGAAGTACACAGTTCCTAACGACGAAACGCCCATCAGCGACACAGAGGAAATGCCTGAATGAGACACCCACCATGTAGAACCATTGCTTTCACTAGAGATGGCCTACCGCCAGGCATCCCTCCGGACCGCCAGGTCATCCCAATACCGCTAGCGGCATGCCACCAAGTAATTGCGATCACAAGCATGTCGGAGGCGATGACACATGATCGTGCTACAGTGACGCCTGAAAATGAAGACGATTATTGAGCACGATTTCAATGAAAGGTGCCATGCAAGTAGCCTCACCGCTGTGCACAGTCTGTCAGTGAAATGAGGATGCACGAATACATTCCTAACACTCACATCCGTGCTTCGTAAGCGGTCTCGTTAGATACATCTGTGCATCCAATCACAGGCAACGTGACAGCGTGCACGCCGTTCTCGCTGTAGAGCCACTGATGCCGCCTTCAGCGTCAGCATGAACGTGCTCAGCTAGTCAAGAGCGAACAGCGACATACTATGTTGACAGCAAAAGGCCCGCATGCCAGAATGAACACGAGGGCGGCCAACTTGCAGTTCATGCCGCTCAGTGCCAGAGCACGCATTGCGGAGAAGGCTGTATATATACCATGTGAGCCAAAAGCGACAGTGCGATCCCTTGGGCTACAGCCCTTGTGCGAATGAGGACTGGAGCTTCCCGTACTCACCGCCTAGGGGTATGAATGCGATCAGTTCCGTGATGACTTGCATCCTACCGATCAACGTGCAGCTGTTTATGGCAAGCAGGGTGAGTCAGACCGGACGACATCGCAGGGATTAGAACACAATCCGGACCTCTGTGATACTACCCGTGAGCTCCCGAGACTTGCACGAAAATGCAGGCTATCGCACCTCGACATTCAAAGTCAGGATGTAGGTGACGGCCGGCAGTATACAGTAAGACACCAAGCATACGTAGCGAATGAAGAGGTATAGGACGGTCGCTCCTGTCTTCTTCCGCATCCATATACAGCGGACCTCCTGGCCAAAAGTGATGACATAGTCGTAGCAAAGCACACCTAACGGGTGACTATAGCTTAGCACACCCGAAGTTGTTGAGTCCACCGGACGACTCACATATCATCGCAAGCTCGAGGCGGTTCCCGAGTAGCCTATATCAGATATGAGTGAGAGAACGTTTATACAGGAATATGGGAGACGAACGTAAGCCGGACGATATCGACAAATTCCGGGCCTTGTGAGGACATGCTTGAGTATGCACTAGGATATCAAGAGATCTGAAAGAGAAGGGCCAGTAGTGTCAGGCGTTTGGGCCCGAGCATCGTAGCCATGATTATATGTATCCGGTACGCCGGAGGAACAACTGTGTTTGTGAGCCAGCACGCGCGACATGCACCGGTGCAGTCGTCGAGCTGGACAGACCTGCCAAACCTTGTAAATGAAGGTGAGTTTCAGTGCATTTTCCAGGTCTGCTGTCCTGGATCAAACAGTGAGTATATTGAATATCGAGATCAAAATGCCCAATATACTCTGCGAGCCCGTCGCTCCGACGTCCAGGACGGACATGCGGCCGGGGTTTGACCTGTCAGCTCTGAAAACTGTGCTATTGCCCAGCCACTAGGGTCGGCGATCTGCGCTCGGGCTCGTTGACTGCAGATTATAGTAAGCTATCCTCCTTTGCCAACCGTGCCGCTGCTGGCGGATGATACCGTGACACGTACCGGCGAACCTTGTACTGAACGCCACGTACAGAATCCTAAAACAGCATTCGCTTCTTGCCAGAGCTCAAGCCATACAGTGCACATTTTGAGCGTATGGGGAGGCGCAAGCCAACCCTAGCAGCTGAGTTGGGTGAGTTGTGGGGTCATGGTACTGGAGCTTCATGCAACTAGGATCTGTATGTTCATAAACTAGAATCGGGACCTACTATACAATCCATATGCACGACTGTCCAGCAGCGTGTTACGTAGCTGCAGACCGACCGCTGTCGGGCGGTCGTTCTCGCGCCTCCTTGAGCGCATTGTACTCCTGAACACGCTTATGGATCTCTTGCCGCCTCTCTTCTCCGAACTCGCGCGCCTCTCGTCTCGCCTGTGCAAGGTTTTGCGAAGCAACAATGTGAGCCTGACGAGACGCCGTATATGATGGCCAGACCAGCATCGGACCCAGCCCCGCTCCGAGTGCCTACGGAGGCCCTCTGAGATCTTGACTTGTAGAAGCACAGGATATGTCGGAGTACGCACCATGATGCCGACGAAGAGAATGATCCTGTCCTTCCATCGGTCGTCCGCACTCGCCGTCCACACCTCCGCCTGCGCGCCGGCACGTCTCCGAGACGCCTCGTACGCCGCCCGCGCCCGCCTCCGCCTCTCTAACTCTGCGCGGTAGACGTCCACAGGCCCATTGGAGCCGTTTGTCTTGCCTCTTAGAGTGTCGTAGGCTGCAGTGATAGCTTGGAATCTAGAGCGTCGGATAGCAGGAGAGAGGTCTCGTCCAAAAGGCGAGTCCGGATGGTGTATTCGTACCAGCTCGTAGTCTAGCCCATGCATGGTCAGCTATCGACCATCATAAGTACCCTGACGCGGTACGAACAGCGTGCTTTGATTTGCTGTGGGGTCGCACTGGCTGGAAGATGAAATATCTGGTGAGGAGTCGGGCGAGCGTGGGTGGGGAACGGGTATGAGGCGGAGGTGGTCGATGCAGGCCGTATCTGGTGAGCTCGTGGTCGGACAAGCGCAGAGTGATGCATATATAGGTGCATTTCAACAAGCTGAGAATGGCTAAGGGCTTGTGTGCAATGTAGCGTGAGGGAAAGAGATACTTATGTTGTAGACAGTGGTCCCACTCCGCACAGTTCCCTTTCCGAATTCAGTTTCGGTCCGAACTGGCCGATAACCCTAACCATGGACGCATCCCTATACAGGCGTCGACGGTCGACCTCCGATTCTCCTTGTTCAACAACTGTTCTCTACTACCATCTAAACTCGCCGTGCTCGGGTCCAGCCGCTTGATATTTAATCGTAGACCTTCCAAACGTAAACAACTTCCTCCCCTAGCTGGTTGGAATATGGAGACGGATAATCTTCCTTCCATATAATCCGCCCCTGTGGCCATCTTCCGAACCCGGTCTCCCCACCAGTCAAGACGATCTCGACTTGCTCGACGGGCCCATTAGAACGAGAGGTTAGGAGACGTTCTCTTGCTTGATGAAGATCCAGTCTCTGCGGCGGCGAAAAGGCTGTTGCAACGTGGCATTCTGGCGTATGAGCACTTCCGTACTAACGAAGATGTCAGCTTCTAACGCCTCGTAGCGCAGGAGGAAAAGCAAGACCTGCCTTCTCGAAGCAGAGGCGCGAGCAGTACTTGGGCTTGTAATTTTCAAGACAGGTATCATTGCACGCTCTGTGATCTTGCCTTGCCGCCCGACATGAACCCATCCTACACTTCTCCAGGGAGCGCAGATCGCCGTCACCGCCGAAAACCGCCCGTTCGCGAGTATCCAACTCGTACCACAGTGGAGAGTAGTGAGCAAAGCTTTCTGGGCGAACGTTGACGCGTTCAGACAACCCTTTGAAGGCAAATCCAGCCAGAAGGACAGCTTTGCTAACGAACTGCCAGTTTGCGGCACGGGAGGCATGATGCACTGCTTGCAAGAGGCTTGCGACGGAGTCATCTCTCTGTCGCGTGTACTTCTTGTAGTGGGCGTATGCCAATATAGAATGGACCTGCACGGTGAATTGTACTGGTAGGGTCGTGCGGCGCTGGTCAACAACGTCCTCGTCGGCCTTCAGTGGAAGACTGGTCAGCTCGGCGATGGCATCGTCGAGACGCGGAGTTCCAAGCCAGTTCCAGCCAGATAGGAACCTGTACCCCGAGAACAGCAGCGTCTAGAGTTGATCCTTCGCTTTACGAGTAAGATGCTGGTGCGTACCTCAGCGCCTTCTCAATATGCACGAGGTACCATTCTTCACCGCCTTGAGTATACTCCTTCAGGCGATCGAGATACTGCGCTCCTCGTAATCCCTCAAATGGTGACGGCGGGCCGGGATGACTAGGCGGAAACCGATAATCATGAAGACAAATACCCCGAACCTCGTTATACTTATCAGTATACTTGATATCCTCTGTAGAACATCAGCCGTGCTGTACGGACTCAAGAGAGGCTAACAATCGTACCCATGGTGTTTTGGCGGCGGTGAGACAATGGTGTTGCTATTGATCTTGATTGAGACACTCATGTGTCATTTATACAGGTGGGCTGGTATGCGGTCGGAACGCTTTGAGCGAGCGGAGTACCGCGAAAGCGTTCTCTCCGAGCACTCGGGACGGTGGGACGCTTTGTGTCAGCTCTTGGAGGCATTTGGACAACAAGATATCAAAGGTCAATGGAAGAACAACCCTACGGTCGACTGAAACACAGTCGCATCAGTCTTATCCGCATTTTAATCAGAGGTGTAACCTTTTCATATCCGATCGTTGACGCCATAGTCCTCGGGGCCAGTACGGATAGATGTTGTTTGCAACTGTTAGGATCCAAAGCCACCGCCTGCCTATTCTGTCGATACCACCCATATCGGGAATAGCATTAGTATCCGCCCACCACCCGGGATTTCAAGCTTCAGCCAGGCGGGGTATACTGTCAGCATTGCGACCTGCATCCCCCTCCGTTCAGAATATCACGAAAGCGAGAGTTGCGTATTGTATCAGTCAGTCATAACACTTCTCTACGTACATGACTTTCTTCCCTGGTTCATACGGAGAGGCGGCGTGCAGCTTCCACCAGCTTACACGCCCTTTCGCCCAATCCGCACCCTCTTCCACCTCTGGAAGGACCTCGATCTGCACGACCCGGTCCGGGGTATAGAGCGCAGTGAGCTCGAACTTGTACCTCTCGGAATTCTTCAAGCAGTCCAGTGTCGGCGGTGGCCACAGCGCCGTTCCAGCGTCGCACAATCCCTTATGTTGCGGCCAATACTATCAAATCACCACCAGTATGAGCCATCATCCAACCTGCACGACGAAGCCAGGAATTGTACTCACATTTTCTTGACATTTCCTGCTGCAGTACTTTGGCTTCAAGTGCGCAGGGCATCGGCCGGAGCAAGACGCGAGTCTCCTAGTCTCCCAGCAGGGCAAACCCAACCCGCATTCGCCCTCGGCAAAGTAAGCCGTCCGGAAGCTGATATCCCCAGCCCTTCCGAATACCGCGATTTCGCGCTGCTCCAAAGCATGCCAGAGCGGCGTGTAGTGCTTGAAGTTTGCGAGCGGGACGCCGACGAGCTCCGCTATACCCTGGAACGCGAACCCCGCCCAGAGCACACCGCGCGTGATGAACTGCATCTTCGCCGCCGCGTGCGCATGACGCACAGCAGAAAGGAGATTCCAGATCAGGTTCTCCTTTGCCGCGCAGGAAGGCCGGATCCGCGCATGCGCGGGCGTTATGTACTTGAGGTAGTACGCGTAGGCGGCGATGGAGTGCACCTGGGCGATGAGCCGCACCGGCTCGAGGTCGTCTGACGAGAGGATCTCCGTGAGGCGGCCGCGGGGGAACGTCTCGAGCTTGAGCTCAGTGAGCGGCTCTAGTGCTGAGAGAGCCGAATCGGGGTCCGGCTTTCCCCTCGTCTCCCAGCCGCTGAGATACCTACAGGCCCATGCGTCAGTGTGAGCACGAGTCGGCGACGGGCAGGTCGGTGCGCGCGTACCTCAGCGCTCGTTCGACCTTGAGCGGCGCGGAATTGCCTTTGTTCGCCCGATGGCTGAGGTTGACAAGATACCGCGCTGCGGGAGCTCCGTCAAAGGGCGAGGGGGGTTGTGTACTGAGGTCGAACGGGCCGCGACGATAGTCGTGAAGACACGTGTAGAGGGTCTCCTGGTAAGTGTCTGTCGAGAACCATGGTCAGTCAGCGCATGCCGCTGGCAAAAGCAGAGTGAACGAAGTCGCACCCATGGTTTCCTATCGGCAGTTGCAGCAAGCAGACTTCGATGTGGGTCAGGTTGAGTGCGATAGAGAACATCGTAGCTCTGAGAATTATATACACTCCATGAGCCTGGGCTGCTGCAGGTGCTCAAGCTGGGATACTCAAAGCGTCCGTATCCTAGAGAGCACGCTTCAGGGGGCAGAGGCTTCATGGGCACCAGCGACATGTACGAAGTAGTATAAGCCTAGCTAAGAAGTACTGTTAGCGTTGGCTAGCCATGAGGCACAGCGCACTTACCTTTGCTTACCTCCGGTCGTAACGCTTTGAGCTGCTCACGTTCCGGCAAGAGCGCACGCAATGCGTGCTGACCACATATCGGGCCATGACGGTCAAAGCGTCAAACTCATCAGTGGCGGCATTGCCCTAAAGCTTTGGCTTCGAGCTGTCGCAGAGAACCCAAGTGCGCGCTTAACGGTACGCGCATTGACCTAGTAACCCACCGCGTGGTTCAAATCATAGGGGATCTCCAAGCGTTTGCGAGCGACACAGGCTGAGGACAGTGGATTAGCTTTGCGTAAACATAGCAATGACAACACCGAAAACAAGCAACAACATCAATACGAGTAGATCATAATCAAGTCTTCAATGTGTAGATTAAGTGGGTATGTTGGCGGCATTCCCTCGACGTGTCGGGAAACCCATATTAGGCGGAGGATCTATCAATGCTGGGAGAAGTACCTTCAGTAGCTAGTCTTCTCTGACGATAGAAGCGAGACTCACTTCCATCTACGATAACCCGCGCAGCGTTCGTATAAGCCACCACCCATAGCATCTTGTACGCCTTTAAACAGTCTGGGCTCAGCGTACGCGTGCGCACCCGTATGACCTCACCCTTGCGGTACAAGCTGACGTTCGGTATGTCGATGAATATCTCTGGGCCTTCGCGCTCTGCGAACAGA
The DNA here is from genome assembly GCA_029747595.1 of Trametes cubensis. Lineage (NCBI taxonomy): Eukaryota > Fungi > Basidiomycota > Agaricomycetes > Polyporales > Polyporaceae > Trametes > Trametes cubensis. Next base: position 31,195 of record JAPEVG010000098.1, read on the forward strand.
GGCCAGCCTTTGTCCGAGACATGGTAGCGGTCCGGTGGCAGATAGAAGTCGTCGACGTCGGCCCAGTCTGGGTCACCGTCGTCATCCACCATGCCATCGAAAACCGCAGACAAGTCCTTTTTGCAGGACTCCCTATGTATCACCCAATGCTTATAGCAACAAAGCTGGTTCAGACCATGTGTTCGCAAAATGAGATATGCACGCGGGCGACGACATACAAGACGCTGACAGTATGAACTGCAGTAATAAGGCTTCGTTTCTTCTGGGCAGTCGCCCGCACATCGTTTTAGCGCATTCTTGTTGATGGCCTGTATGTCGCAGCCTTCGTTTGCACAGCGGTATTGATTCGGCGCTTGGGCGACCTTGGCAAGTCGCGCAGTTTCCCGCTCCTGAAGGCGCATGAGATAATCCTCGTGTGCCTTCCACAGCGAGCCAAACCGCTTAAATCCTTCGCTCTTGCGCATATCAACGCCGTAGCGCGCCTCGGTAGTCGCCATCCATGATGCGATTCGGAGTACAATAGGAGGAATAAATCCCCGCTCGACGCACAGGTTTGCCGCGTAGACCGCGTTGTGTATGACGTTGCTCTTCTTGAGAGCGTGAAGCGAGCCGCCATGCGTGATGAACCAGAAAGCCCAGAGGTGGAAGTAGGCGTACCCTGCAAGAGCACGGAGCTGGAGCTGTGGGCCGTTGTTCTTGACCCTGGGGGGAGCACCACCATTGCGCTCGAGCGAGGATTGTGTTGAGAGCCCCGCGACATCGGCGAGGTAACCTGCTACTACGTGGGAGCTCCTGGCGGTTATGGGAACTTCACATAGGGATAGCACTCTGGGAGAAGAAGTTCAATACTTGCCAGGGTCAACTCGCAGTGGCATGCCAGAGTGCACAAGGACGCACGACGAGTACCCAAACGCACCTCAGCGAATACTCGAACAACATGGGCGCGTCCTTGAGCTGCACACCTCTTTCCAAGCGTTCAGCTGGGTAGTCTCTGATCATCCGCCTGCCTTCAGAGTAGACTTTCCTGAAGTCAGGAGGAGAACGGTGGTCGTAGCACACTTCTTCTTTGAGGATCATGTAGTGCTCGAAACCATCGTAGCCGCCGGGGTACATCTCTGCGGGTATATTATAGGAGACTTCATGAGTCAAACGTGGTGCCTGTGTTGTTTGTGATGAGGAAGACGAGCTTGCAGCACTCTGTGCAGAGTGACGGGGTTTGACGAGGTGTTTGTTCCGCGTCTTGCCAAATAGCGGGGGAAACGGCATGACTCGGCGAACTTGGATGTAGGGTACTAGGCCGTTCGCAGTGATAGCGTAAGTCCTTGTAGTAAGCAGTTGTTCTAAGGAGCTGTATGATGCAAGCTAGACGAGCTCTCTGTCTATCTGTCGTGGTAAACAGCTGAGATGGCGTTGTAAGTCGCGATGAAAGAACACAATGTATAGGCGCCGGTCGGGTAGGCGACACGACAAGCGCTTAGTGCCCAAAAGTCTATGTCGCGTTGACACTCGCCGCCGCATCAAGCATGCGAAATGCAGGTAATTGAGCTTGGACTAGTTCTCGCACTTCCGAAACCTCAAACAAGTACCTCCATGGAAAGTGACTCAATTCAGGCATTTTTCAGGCGACAACTTCTGGTATCGTAAACTACAAAGGCTTGTCTTACGGCTCGTAGCGTTTCATGGCGTACACCTCGATCTTGGTGGGGTCGCGCAGAGAGGGCATGTCCAGTACCCAGAGCACCACACCATCCCGTGGGTCAGAATCGACTTCCCGCTCCGCACAGAGTATTTTTTCGAGCTGTTCCACAGGGCCTCTGAGCTCCATGCTCATCACCAACCTGTCGCGTGTTCTCTGGTCTGCCACGATAGTGAGCGGGAGCTCGGTTTGCTCTCTCCCGCTGCAGAACAGGCGATGCTTAGAGTCCTGTATATCATGCAGCTCAGCATCCAAGACGTTTAACACCGTCCAGTCAAACGAACACAAACCTTGTTTCGGCACGATTCACTACAGTATGATGGCTTCATGTCGAACGGGCAAGGTCCGGGGCATGGGCTAACAGCAGCCTTGTACAACTTCGACCTCCTTTCCGGGCACTTGGACGTCGCGCATGCTGTGGGATCAGGCGTAGAGAAGCCGGTAATTCTCCTCTTGTTGCACTCGGCCTCCCGAAGCTCCTGTTCCCGCTGCTCGAGAGCGCGCCACAAGGGGCGGTAGTGCTTGAACCCTTCGATGTCTACTCCGAGACGTTCCGTGAGGCCCTTGAACGCGAACCCCGCCATGAGCGCTGCGGGCGTGACAAACTGCATGCATGCGAGCCAGTTTGCACGGCCCACTGCGCACAGGAGGTTGTCGAGCGGGTCGACGGCGTTGATTTGCGCATCCTCGCGCGGGTAGCACTTCGCATCACATGCGATCATCTCCAGTTCGCTCAGGGATGCGTAGTACTTCTTCACGTACGCGTACGCCGCGATCGAGTGCGCCCTTAAGCTCAGCTCTGGGGGCGTCATGCCTGGCGGTGTCGCCGGGGGAGGGTAGTTCTTGTCCGCGATGCGATCTAACTTCGGGAACAGGATCGGGTCGACGTAGTATAGAGCACCTTCGTGACACATCCTGCCGTCTGTGTCCCATCCGCTGAGGCACCTGGTTCGGTGTGTGTTGCGCATAAGCATATCAAAGCCAAGTCAAGCGATTTGACCGCAATGTGCGTACCGTATGGCCCGCTCGAGCCGCAGTTGGACGTCATCTCCTGCTTCGGCCAGACGCTCAAATTGGCTTAAAAGCGCCTCAGCGAACCCGTGCTGCGCGAACTGTTGCTGGTCGTAGATATTCGGTTTGCTGTAGTACTCATAATAGCATGAGCGGCGCACTGAGATGTACTTTTCCAGGATATCGACTGGATCTAGAGCATCGTGATGTCAACGCAAACTATACGATAATATGCAACGTACTCATAGCGCGTTACCGCGGTTTGCTTTGAGGAAGTCGAAATCCGTCTCAGCCCTTGGAGGTGCTGCCCTTGGAGGCAGATGTCACATATATATCCGGTGTATGTGCGCAACAATGCATTGAACAAAGAATGCGCTTGGATGTGAGCTTGGCAGTATACTCGCAATGGGAGTATAAGGTGCCTAGGAATGCCGATGCTAGAGTCAAAGTGAGGCTACTTCGAGTATCGAAAAATTGGATCCAGTGCAGCTTACCCCTTTGTCGTGTTGCAAAAGCTGGCCTGTTCAAAGCGAGTGTGTATTGATATGGAGTGTGCTAGTACGAGCGGGTCGTCTGCCCTACGCCGACAATGTATGTTCACCACATACTACAAAGCACTAGCGGCTCGAGGTACCGTAAAGCCAGGCTGTACGGGCAGGACGAGATACGCGTCCCGCGTTGATCCTGGCGAGCTGCAAAGCTGTTCATCTCTGGCATATCGCAAGTTGTTACCTTGAATCTACTGAGATTTATACCGCGAGCAGCACCCAAGAATTGTGGAAAAAACACACATAATGAAGACATCTAAGTGCCACTGCAACTTAACAGTGCCAGGTATAGTAGCCACGCGAGTCGTCATAGCATTAGTCATCACTCATACGAGACGTATGTGGATTTAGCGCTGAGCTCCGAATCTTAGTCCGAAGACTCAGGCTCGGCAGCACGTACGCTCGTCCCTCCCTTCCCTCAATAGAGCGCATCGGTACGTCTGCCTAGGTGAGACTAGCTCGGCAGGCACACTTGGTTGTATCGTTGACCACTGATTATTAATCATTCATAGTCATCGATGTCTAACGGAATGGTACGCATAGCGCTGCTCATGCGGAATCAAGCTGCACACGCTCATGCCCCTTTTTAGCCACTAGGAGGAGAACATGCCGGCCCAGAAAGCCCGAGCGTGCCCAGCGGGGGGCATGAAGAACACCTCATCGACGTTGGAATATCCTTGGAATTGAAAAATAGCAAACAGCCTCATATATTGCGCATGAATGTACGAGGCTAGGACATTGTTTGAAAGTCCACGCGCATGTCGTCTGATGGATAAAACGGTCAGAGATGTTGCTCAGGCCGTGACACCTTGTTCACTGAGCAAGAAGAAAGAACGGCGTTCATGGAAGCAGCAGCAATAGTGGAGGGGTATAGTGATGAACTCGTCAAGAGATGGAGCTCAGAGATCGACACGTACCTTGTCTACGTACGTCACATCTGCCATATCGCGGGGCCTGCATCAATTGGAAATTTGACATTCCAATAGGCAGGCTTGTTCTCTGCTATCCTCACGGCATTCAATGTCGAGTCCTATCAGATGCTACAACCACCCATCCCAGATACTACTAGTGCTGTCCTGCGGCACATCTCTACTCAACTCGGCAGCTTGTCATACGTGCCCCCGTTCATCAACTCGTCTATCCCAGCCTTCACCAACACTGGCAGCCATATCTCTGCAGATGCCCCCGTTGTCGCGCAATGGACGGTTTGGCTCAATGTCCTCTGGTTCTCAAGCCTCGTCTTTAGCCTCTCGTCCGCGTCGGTAGGCATCCTCGTCAAACAATGGCTCAACGAATACCAGAGCGGCCTGTCCGGGGGCTCTGAGCACATCGCGAAGCTACGACAGCTCCGTCTCAATAACCTCGAACGTTGTCGTGTACGTGATATAGTCATGGCGATCCCCGTCCTGTTACAGGTAGCATTGGCATCGTTTTTTGCCGGGCTACTTGTATTGCTGTGGACCCTTCATCATACCGTTGCGGCAGTCACGGCGGTGTTCATCTTCGCCATCTCCATGTTCATCATAGGCACCACAATTGCTCCGCTCTTGACCATTCACTGTGCATATATATCTCCTCAATCTCTTCTGCTCTATTCGCTTTGGCCTTGCATGGTCGCTTTAGGCCGCAAGCCAGTTCTGTCAATCAAGTGGTGCATCTCTACATTACTACAGCAGGTAAGAACCGCTTGCCACCTTCTTTCTACCACAGTGACCCGCGATTGACCTGTCATTCAGGATATGCATGGCACCGACGGGGGTAATATCGAACCTTCTCGACAGTCGTGGACGGGACGAGAGCACTCTGCTGTCCAACAGGCGTCTGAGGAGATAGAGGCGGACATGTTCAGCAAAGCTTATGGGGTGACACTGAACAAATGTGTTCTCTCTGCCGCCGCGATCCGAATGGCCCACTGGCAGCCCAAACTTGTTCTTTCCTGGTTCCGGGGCATCCACATCGCCCATACTTCACACTTTGGATCGCGTCAGGATCCGTTCTCATTTGACAGGTCAGAGATTCGAGCGACGTTCTGGTGCAACGTCTTACTGTGCACCATGCTCGATGATTCCCATAACATTCACAATCGGTTGTATTGCGAACGAGCAGCAACTGAACTTCGCACCGCATTCAAACCGCTAGTCGACGATATCATGGATGTTTCGGCTCTTTTCGCATCAAGGACTGCTGATGCCCTCCGACTATGTTGCGAACAATTGGATTGGGTTCTATCTACAGCCTTGGTGGTCGCCGCACCCTATGCCTGTCAGCCAAGTGGTAACTGTCCTTGCATCACGCAGAGCTCACCTCTCGCCGATGTCGAAGAAGAAGCCCTTAGGTGGGTGCAGTACATCACCTTCAATCGGCCAGGCCGCTCCCATAAAATCGCCACGAACTTTAGACGCTCTGCACTAGCTGGTGGGTCGGAATGATGGCTTATCCCATGTTTCAGTAGCATCTAATATTCGATCCCATGATTTTCTACCTTTGCCAGCTGCCAATGTAGCACTTCCACGGCTACGACGAGCCAATTACTCACTGGACAGGCCCCTAGATGGCCTTCGAGGGTACCTACAAGCTCATGTCTCTTTTCTATGCGCCATCGCTCGCTTTGGGATTTGCTCAGCTCCAGGTATCAGAACATTACTCAAAGACAAAGACAAGGACGGATCGTTATTCGGGCCCTTATCTGTAGCAGCTTGTCATGCGATCACCAACATCAACACACTCCTCACTGTCCTTGCACCTCATCTGAACCGCGCCGGGGAAGCCCTCGATTTGCCAGGGTGCCGCTATATACCAGAGCCGAATCATCCCATTCACACTATTCACACTATTTCCAGCTTTCTTCGTCTATTAGCGATGAACCTGCACCGATTCAAATGGTTTCTCCCACCGGACTTCCCAGTAAACCTCCAGAACTTCGTTGGCACAGTCAACCGACCAATGGTCGAGTACATCATCACGCTCAGCCGCACACACAATAGATATCATGAGGAGCGCGGGCTCCATTTCTTCAAGTTTGCTGAAGATATTCTCGCGGGTCTGCGTCCTCAGCCTAAGCCTGAACCTCCTTACCAACTATGTCGAATAATCAGTGCGTAGTATATTTCAGTTCTCCTCGGCACTCATGCAGCTTGTTGATTCAAGTGAATAGTTCGAAAGCCGTCAAAATCACCCGAACCGTCTCCATCCGAAGGCCGCCAAGCTCAACAGCAGGACGACGGAAAACTGGAGACTCCAGGTACCGCTGTCTGAATTACGGAGATCAGACAATTATATCAACCTTGCACTACTGTCTATAACTCTCGCTCATGGAGGTTCATACGCGGTTGTACGCCCTCTTTCCCTAGTTACTGTTATCCACCCTATATCACGTACTTCTACTATGAGTCCAGGCTCGCCCTTGGATCACGTAGTCTATATGTTGTTATGTCTCTGGACCCAGTTTACTCGTAATACTTCATCGCGTACCTGCCCGCATTGTGAGAACCATATGCGGAGAGCATATCCATCACAAATAGCACCTGACCATTCCGAGGGTCAGCCCAAGACCTTTCCTCTTCCCCATACGGCACAAGCTCCAAGTTCTCCAGCGGATTTATGGGCTCCATGCTCCGCATGATAGCAATGAGGCGGTGACGCGATTCCTTGCTGTTCCGCTCGATAGTGTCCGGTGGCGGATCCTCCGGCGCACCTCTCGCGCTACAAATTCCGCGATGCTTGGCCCAGTCCTGTGTAAATCGCCGGTCAGTGGGCGCCGTGTCCGGTATCCAACAGACACATACTGTGGTTCGACACCAGTCACTGCAGTAAGAAGGCTTCATGTACGAGGGGCAACGCCCATCACACGGTACGACCGTGATCTTCTGCATTTCCGACGGCTTCACCTCGCACCTCGGAGCCGCGCACACTCCCGGATCGGGTAGCAGTTGACCAGTCAATATCCTCGCCTCACATTCAATCTCACGGAGCTCTTCGTCTCGTATGTCCAGCGCAGCCCGCAAAGGTTGGAGATGGCTGTACTCCTCGATGTTCACGTCAAGAAGTTCCGCAACGTCCCTGAATGCGAACCCCGCCGTGAGCGCCGCGGGCGTCGTCATGCCCATGCTTGCGACCCAGTTCGCATGTCTCGCCGCGCGAATGATGTTGTCGAGCGGGTCGAGAACGTCGGGTTGCGTATCCTGGCGGGGATGGGACTGTGCATGCTGTGCGATTCTCCGGAGATCTTCCTCGCTCGCATAGTACTTCTTGAGGTACGCATATGCGGCGAGCGAGTGTGCTCTGGCGACCTGCTCCGGTTGAGTCGCTTCCGGGAGCGATGCAATGTAGTCGCGGTCCATGACCACGTCAGTGTCCCATTGCGGATAGATGATCGGGTCAAGGTAGTAGAGCGCGAGCTCTGGGCTCTCGTGGCCATCTGTTTCCAATCCACTGAGATAGCTGGATGGCATAGGGCGGAAAGGTCAGATAACGCGGGCAATGTGCTGAACGAGGTACTGTACGTACCGCAGCGCATACTCAAGCCTGAAAGGAATATCGTTGNCCCCCCTCAGCTTGTTTCTCGAGTTCAACCATCAATGTAGCGCTATAGCTCAAGTCTCGGGGAAGCTGAAGCGGGTCGTCGGAATCCGGCCTGAAATGATACTCATAGTAACATTGCCGCTTGATTGTGAGGTAGTTGTTGAGGGAACGCGGATCTAGATGTGGCGTTAGTCAGTGGAGACTCAATGGACTAGATGCCCGTCGTCGTACCTTTGTCCATGACTGCGTGAACACGTTTCCCTGATAGATGAGGATTGGGTGAAGGTCGTGATCGGCGTGATCGGCGTGAGGTTGTTTGTTTGGGTTGGTGAGTAGGACGTTAGAGGAGAGGTACCTATATACTGAGAATATGTGGACGTCGAAGCGTAGACCATGCGCTGAGCTTGGACGCGAGCTTGGACATGAACTTGACTACATCACTCCACCGGTTTAGCCTCGCCACTCGCAGCAGAAGAGGATCTCCCCGAAACTTTAGAGTCAAAGCTCAATCGATACAGGTGGCTCAATGTCGACGATACATGAGATCCATCCATCGTGCTCGTGCTTCACGCGCGGGGAAATCTGCATACCTACAATGCCTGTCGAGCTTAACGGAGCCGTGGTAGTCAAGACTGCTCGAGCCGTCGTGCCACCAGCACCGGTAGTGCCACAGCGCGGCTCGGGCCTCAACATGTCTACACGGTTCGTACTAGTAGCAATTGAAAAGAGAAGACTCTTGCCATTTGCTCAAGCGATCTTGCACCTTCCATCGCGCCTTTTTGGACAGCAATTTGTTTGGAACTAACGATGGATCTCAACGTCGAGACCAGTGGGCTGAGGCTAGTACAATCAGATTCTCAGCATATCTCCGAGGGAAAGACAGCCAGAAGTTCTTACTGAGGTCACGACGTGCCGTCTGAGGCCGAGTATTGGTGTCAATGCGTGGTAAGTATAGCTCAAAGCACCGGTCAAGGTGCCCGCGCGCATTCGTCAACTTGCGCATGCGCCGTGAATCGATGTCCGGTCTTTGCCGTGTCTTTGGCGCCCAACATACCGCTTGCTCGCTCTCGTGCATACTTACAAATGTAATTGCAGCCTGCGCTTTCAAAACCAACCATTCTACTACACAGGATGTAATTAAAAGTCTACGTCTCATGCCCTGGATATGCCTTCTCATTCATACCGCTTTAAGGCGTACCTCTCCAACTTGTTGGGGTCGTTAGGTGAGGGAATATCCAACATCCACAACACCTTGCCATCCCGAGGGTTAGGACCGTGCCCTTCCGCATCCAAAACGCGCTCAAGCTGCTCCACCGGCCCCTTGGAGTCCATTGTGGAAACCACCCGGTCGCGGGTTCTCCCGTCGAGCGAGAGGGTAGGCGGGATCTCGGTTGACTCTCTCGGGCAACATATCGCGCGATGCCTAGGCCAATCCTGTACAGTTCCTTCGTCAGTACACGTTGTCTCACAAGGGCAGGGATAGTCCGTACACTTGTCCGACACTGGTCGCTGCAGTAAGAAGGCCTCATGTCCAGAGGGCAAGAACCGTAACATGGCGTGACCATTTGGTGCGTCCTCGGCTTTTTCACCGGACATGTCGATGCTGCACAGACGAAAAAGCCAGGCAGTGAAGAACCCGTTGCTTTCTTCATCTGGCGATTGGCCTCCCAGAGTTCCTTCTCTCTCTTTTCCAGCGCACGCCACAGAGGCCGGAATTGCTTGAACTGCTCATAGTCGACCTGAAGACGTTTCGCGAGCGCTTTGAAGGCGAATCCCGCCATGAGCACCGCAGGCGTAATGAACTGCATGCGCGCGAGCCAGTTGGCGCGGTTGACGGCACATATGATGTTGTCGAGGGGGTCAAGCGGATCGACTTGTGCACCATCGCGCGGCAAACACAATGCCTCATAGGCGATCATCTGGAACTCACTCGTGGACGCATAGTACTTCTTGACATACGCATATGCAGCGATAGAGTGTGCTTGAAGGCGCAGGTCCGAATCCGACGTGTCTGGCGGTGTCGCCGAGGAGCAGCTGTCTATCTCCGTGCCGATATCCTGCGTGGGGTTGATGACCGGGCGGAGGTAGAAGAGAGCTCGTTCAGGGCACATCTTGCCATCGGTGTTGGTGTCCCACCCACTGAGGCACCTGGGTATGGACATCAAGATCAGACGATCGTCAGCATCATTTGAGATTTGCACCTACCGCAAAGCGTACTCGAGTCTCAAAGGAATGTCGTTCCTAGCGTCGGCGTCGTCGTTAAGTTGCTTCAGCCTACGTGCAGCAAAACCCTGCTGGGAGTATTGATACGCGTCGTCGGCGGTGGGCTCGGCACAATATTCATATAGACATGCCCGTCTGATTGCGAGGTACTTGTTGAGGATGGGGTCTGCTTGAAAGATAAGTTAGCGGATGCCCACATACATGAGAGATGCAACGTCGCACCCATTGTGCTGGCGTAGTCGCGTGTTGATGAGAACTTGGATGAGGGTGTACTGTAAGTGTACCGCTGTCGTTCGCACATAGGGCCATGGCGAGACGGCATCTAAATACTAGCTGCGCATCTATGGCAAATGTGAGCTTTGACATGCCACCCGCGGCCTACAACGCTTGGCTTCTCGAGTGATGACCTACGCTATAGCCACACCAAGTACTGGTCAACGCGGACAAGCGGCGCGACTGACAATTCAGGGAGGTACTTACACAAAACGCGTCGTTGTTTGCATGGGCTCTATGAATGTAGCAATGATACTATTTGCTGGGCTGGTGCTGTTCCCATGCAGATACTTGATGGTCGGACTGACTATCTTCGCGCACCTTACGGGAGCGGCATTGCTTGGTGAATTACGGCGATTGATCAAAGTTCTGAGTAGATTATTTCTCGAAGCTGATTGTCTGCAAGCAAGTTAGCGTAGCTATGTGCGTATACGCAACCTCTCGCTCCAGAATTGTTATGCAGCTTTGACCGTGAACAGGCTCGTGGATGAGACTGGCAGAGTTCGAATTCGCGTCTACCGTCCACGAGTCCAAGCGATCGGCCGTTGCCGCGGATCTGACGCCCGTGCTCCTTTGGGCTGCAGTGCTACGGCTTGTGCCACTCTCGAGCTGCCTCCATCGACCACGCCCACTGCGACTATCGTCTGGCGCGTCGACGATGGCCAAATCGACGGGATGGGATCCCGTTCTCATCATCTCTCAGGTGCCACTCGTGTTCCTACCCCCTCGCGTCTCAGCAGTTGCTCACATCGTATCAGATCATCGCATTACAGACCCTACATTATGTGACGCTCTCAGTTCTCATCCCTCCCTTGCTCGTCATGTTCGCGGAGCCTGGATCGCTGGAGTACGAAGGGGGCGCAGCTAATGTTGGTATGCCTCGTGTCTACACTTCGTTGTTTCGTCCTAATCGCACAATCTATCAGGTATGATCATGGATTGGCGGGAAATGGCCGGACGGCCAACGACTCGTGCACTACCTGGAGAAGGCCCCTGGAAATCCTTCCACTCGGTCTGGAGCGGCGGCAGGCAGGTCGGTCTCACCCCATCTCTACAGACGGGCTTTAGACAGGTGGATCCTGTGCGATGTTGGGTTATCGCTATATGCTGGATAGCAGCGTCCGCCGCCGAGTACGTCACCTCGTTATCCACATTGCTAAGGGGTCGGTTCAGAATGCTCACTCTACCCCCGACAGCGTCTACTACCTGTATGCGTTGATTCGGCGACCACGACTGATACTCGACTTCGCCCTCACGCTCCTCTTCAATCATTTGGTTCTCACAACCTATTACTCCGCTGCAATCCCAACCTCGATTTTCTTCTGGGCCATCATGGGTATTGGCACCACACTCACTGTCATCTTCGCCGAGCAAGCCTGCGTGAGGAGAGAGATGACCGAGGGCCTCGTGGTGGCTTCTGCACCGCCCGATGGCGACGATAATATGGAGATGGGTAGCCTTCTCAGGCAGGACTAGTGTATGCGCACACGGATCTACACGTGAGTCAACAGCTCCACATTCAATCTGTTGCTGACCAAACCCCCTGCAGACCCTATTGTAACATAATCAGTAATCGAAGTCGTGCGTTCTCTTCCGCCCACGTCGGCGCGGGGCTCCTATGATGTTCTCTCTCGAAGACGTTGTCGAGACGCCGGCGACACCCGTGGCTGCTTTGTGTCTGCAAACCCCCGTGCTGTCAGGGATGCGGAGCTCGATCTCTGTTCGCGTTCCCACAATAGACACCGGTGACCGGTATCTCGTGCGCCAGGGCTCGGTATCAACGACCGTGTAGGTTCTCCATCGGTGTGCGATCTCCCCGCTCAAGAACCTCATGATCCTGCCGTCCAGAGCGCGGCGGACGATGAGCGCGTGGACTATTCTGATCCGTTTCCAACAGAATATGGGTACATTGGGCCAATCCGCAATACCAAGCGGGGCGCCTCGCTCGGGGCCGTTGCAGTGAGTCAGTCTGCGGAACATGTCAGCTCTGCCGCCCTTGCTTATTAGTAGAAGTGGTTGATCTGCGGCGGGATCAGCGGTGTGGTTCACTGCGGGTGCGGTATGTGGCCGAGCAGATATGATGTTTGGTATGCTGTTGCTCTCCTCTCCCTGGTCGAGAATAAGGCATTCCCTGTCTGAAATCCTAAATAAGTCGTCTAGGTTACTTCGCGATGGCCCGCGTTCCCAAGATTATTGTGCTTTCTCGCGCTATGTTCCTGATCTAGCCGTTTCAGACGCACAGCGCGTCCTGGATTCTCACATCTCATGCTGCTCGGATTGTTCTCCTACTGGCTACCTCCTTCATCTTAGCTTGCCACCCTCGTTCCTGCTTCGATGGCTGGAGACGAGCACCACCTTATCCTCGGATTCTGGGCTTCCAAGCGCTTCTACTTTGTTGTGGAGCTTCTGGATATTCTCCGGATGTCGCACGTTCAACACGAAGGCCGACGATCTATTATTCAATCAAGCTCGGATACACTTGGCCAATTAATTCAACGCATCTCGCCTTGTATCTGGCTGCGTGGCGTTCATTCAAGGTCCATCTAGGCAACGGACACGCGTCGGGGGATGCTTCTCGTTAGTTTGTCTATCAGAGAACGCCATGCTCCTCGGATTATCAAAATCGCATGGTATGGGCGTATCTGGTGTCTCATCATTACCTCAAAAGTCAACCATCTCGTCACGAGGCGGCACAAGGCGAATATCGACCAAGTGCGCTGAAGTTGTGGAAGTCGGGGTAGCGACCCCGTAACCCTAGCTGACACTGCCTTCCCTGGGCCCGCCCCGATGAACCGTGAGCTGCGCAGACGAGTGTGGAAGGAAGTGCCTCGTTGACTGCGCCCCCGTTCATACTGCGTGAATMTTCGCTCACTATGACATAACGATCTTGGGCACRGAACCTTGGAGAATGTAACCGGTGAAGGCAGGACATGGATCACTGGAGTTTCTGAGAGGTAAGTCGCGGTCAATAGCCCCCCTTCTCTCTTACGTGTGACGGATCGAACTTGTTCCCGAGGACGCCCGGATGAGGCAACTTCCTCCCCACGTCATTTGCCGTCTACTCTCGCCGTCGCGCAAGGAGCAAACATCGTGCTACGTTTTTTTGCCTCCAGGATGTGCGACCGAGACGCGGATCTAATACCGGAAGTGCCATTCCCATATGCGTGCGTACAGCRAGCGAGCGGTTCCCTTACCCGCACAACTCTCGTTGCGGGCGGATGGTCTTAGTTTGTGCGGCGCGAGTGGGACAACGGCCGAGCAGGCGCCCCAGTGTCGAACTGTCAGTCCGTCTTCCATTTCCTCTGTGCGGTGTGGTCATCCCTTCTGACGACGAAGGCGAGGTCCGCGCAACCCGACGCATTTGCTGCGCGAATCAGCATTCTCAGCGGGCCATGTGCTCCTCGCAGCCGACAGGTGTCTGTGTGAGAGCAATTGATCTCAGCAGACTCAGCCGGCGTCGTTCTGCGGGTCACGACTGGCGCGCTCTGCCGCAAGCGGGCGACGCCAGGGGCGGACCGTTCTGCCGCAGCGCGTCCACCGTCCGTCGCTCGCTTGCGTCCGGCTGTGGGCCACCCGCCCCCACAGATGAGAAGACCACCCACTGGGAGAGTGTGGTCCTGCGTAGTGGCAGTTGGACGACCACACTAATTCCGCACCATCAAGACAAGTGAGCAGAGCGCTCGATGTCTGGGACACTGTCGTTGCTGCCCTGAGAACTCCGACGAGCAGCGTGTGTCAAGAGGAAGGCGAGGAGGTTGGCGGGAGGTCTGATTGCCAGGTCTAGGAATGACTATTATAGCAGCCGTGACACGAGGCGCAGCTTTGAGTTTAACAACGGGACGGGCAGGCTGCGTGCTCGAAAAAGCATCATCGCTCCGTTCGCATGGGGATGATGAATTGCGCTCGAGCTTGAAGCTTCAAACCTGATATACGCATGCCTCGCCTGTTGCACTCACCCAGGCTGGTAAGGAATACGTAGTGGTCTCAGCAACATGCGCAGCGGGCGGCGGTGTGTGGTGGCGTATCTGCATTTCCGCTAATACACGTTCCCCGCTAAGGCAGGTCACTCATCCAGGCCTCTCAACTCCGCCAGCTGCTCAGGGTCGGCTTCGACTTATCGTGCGCAAATTCGACTAACAATCCGCTCGGGCCAATCTCCAGATCGCGCGCCGCCTGCAGCGGGTGCCAGGATTCCTTCTTCCGAATTATTTGGCCCGACACACTGTCAATTCCCCTTAGCGCGCTCTTGGGCCTTGCTCTCAGACGGTCCGACACGAGGCTCCGAACGGGGTTATAAACCCTCCCCGTCCCTCACCCTTCGCGTGTTCGCTCTCTCCCCCTCTGCTTTCCTCTCAACACCATGCAGGCCCTAAAGAACCTGCTCTCGCCACTCTCCGGCAACAGCAATCCTATACAGGATACTCTGGTATGTCCCATCATTGTGGCGTTCGAGTCAAGGCAGGTCCTCAATAGCTCGTGGTAGAAACTCGTCGTCATCGGCGGTACTGTGGAGACCGCACGGCGAGCATCCGTCTCGGCCTGGAACGGATTTATTGATTGTGAGAACGCTCCTCCTGACCGGCGACCGCATCTTACCTCTATTTCCCCGCAGCGTTCTTCCTGACAGCCCATTTCAGTCAAGAAGACTATCCATATGACTGGTGCGCCTACGCCGGTGCCAACCCAGCCCCTTCTCATTTACTGACTAACACCGCACAGGTTGATGCATTGGTTGTCGAAGGCAGGTGTCTTACCAGGTGACTTCCCAGGATGAGTGCCGCCGAACTGAAACGAATGCACCGATTTAGCAACCCGCCTGGGGTCGTAGCCGGGAATTCGACATCACGACGCGCTCCGTCAGTCGGCATGGGATCACTCAGAAGACGACAGGGGATCTGGAAGACGAGAACGAAGATGATGAGGAGGAAAGTGGCGAGTTCCACCAGGGGGGCGGTCGGAGGCGCAAAGGTGGGTGGTCGTGTGTTCGCTTCCGGAAGGGAACGTCGGGAGCTGAGCTTGAACCTCGGAGCAGTCGCGATCGTGCCTAGTATGGGTAAGAGCTTCATCAATCCGCTCGCGTAGGTACGCGCATGACATCACGCTCATTACGCCGTCCCCATCATTACGCCAGATACCACGCACACCATCTACTACCGCGGGCATTGGCTTCGGGTAAGTCGCCCAGCATTGCGCCCTTCTCTGATGCCTTCTACGCAGACGTTGATGACACATGTAAATTTTCAGATAACGCGCACCAAGCGCTACGAAGACTATGGTTCATGTGCCGAACTCAAAATTAGGTATGTTCGCCTCGAGATCGTGCGTGTTATCAGGGGACTTCATTTGAACACCGGGGCAGCGTCGTCGCACGGAATAACGACATCCTCAAGAGACTCGTACTGGAGGCTAAGCGTGAGTACGAGAAAGATGCGGAACACCGAGTGCACATCTTCATGGCGGATACGTACGTGATATCCGCTTCGTCGTTTACCTGGCGCGCCCCTGACGCTGTTTCAAACCTTGTTAGTACGTACGGGTGCTGGCGCTGGAACGGGGCGCGTCAGAAGCGACCCATGAGCTCGATCGTACTGGAACCGGGCGTGAAGGATATGATCCTTGCGGACTGCAAGGACTTCCTGGCGTCGGAGGATTGGTGAGTGCTCCGGCATTCTACAGGAAGCTGCGCTAACGGCATCTGCTACAGGTATGCTGAGAGAGGTTAGCGTGGTGCCAATGCTATTTCTCTAGTAGTAGGTCACGGTTGCTGATCGTCTGACAGGCATCCCGTTCAGGCGCGGGTATCTGCTCCACGGGGTCCCCGGCAGGTACGTACTCGACCGCCGGCCATGTACTCGTACACTTAATCTCCGCAAACAGTGGGAAGACGTCTCTCATCCATAGTCTGGCGGGAGAGCTCGGGCTTGACATCTACGTAGTCAGCCTCTCCTCGAAGGGGTAAGAAGATTAAGTTCTGAAGCCGCAATGATGTCCTAACCACACCATAGCATGAGCGACAACACATTGACGACGTTGATGGGTAACGTACCATCTAGGTCGGTGGTATCGCTGATGACCGCCCGCGCATCGTACTGACATACTATCTCAACAGATGTATCTTGCTTCTAGAAGATCTCGATGCTGCATTTACACGCGGGATCTCCCGTGACGAAACCTCGACGGGAGCGCCAACGACGACCTCCTCGTCGAGTTCGTCCTCTTCCTCTGCCAAGAATAAGGATGACAACGATGGGTCAACTCTGAGCTTGAGTGGCTTGTTGAACAGCCTTGACGGCGTTGCAGCGGCGGAGGGCCGGTAAGTTACTTGACCCGCTACTGCGATCTCATCCGTCACAGAGCGACGTGCCTAATGTACCACACCCAACAGCCTTCTGTTCGCGACGACAAACCACATAGAGCGACTTGATCCCGCGCTTAGCCGCCCCGGCCGCATGGACGTCTGGGTAAACTTCAAACACGCCACAAAGTGGCAAGCAGAGGGCATCTTCAAGTGCTTCTTCCCTGCACGACCGAGCAACCCCGTAGCGACGAGCGCGGCGCCCCCGTCAGCTGCCTCCGCGGATGCGAAGCATCCTGCGGACGCCACATCCTCGGCGAACCTTGCAGAGTCGAAGCGCAAGCGTGCCGCGCACTCTATCCCCCCTCCTTTCCGAAGAGGAAATCTCGGACCTCGCTAGGCGTTTCGCAGACGCAATCCCTGAGAACGAGCTGAGCGTACGTGGCAGCTGCCTCTCCTCCGCGCAGCGAGTCACGATGGGCTGACCGTGTTCACAGGTCGCTGCATTGCAGGGCTACCTTCTCAGGAACAAGACCCGCCCGCGGGAGTGCGTTGATGAAGTCGCGGCGTGGTACGTCGGGCGGCCGGTCCCGCTGTGTGATCCCGCTGATGATGTTCCCAGGGTCGTCTCCGAACGCGAAATGCGCGAAAAGCTGAAGAAGGAAAAGGAGGAGGTGAGCGCACTGCTTCGTCGTCACAAGGCATGCGGGCCCCGGCTGACGTCCTCGGGAAGCGCGAAGCTAAGGAGAAGAAAGAAGCTGAGGAGAAGGCCAAGAAAGAGGTTCGTTTACGTTGCGCTGACGTCTTTTTGGGTGCGTACTGACGACAAGTCTGTCTACCAGAAGGAAGAAGCCGAAGCGAAAGAGGTATTTCAGTCGACCAAGTCTCTATAGCAGTTGTGCTGACCAAGCTGCGTTCCTCCAGAGGGAAGAGAAGGCCGCCAAAGAGGTATGATCGTCCGATTGTGGACATGTCCCTGAGGAGAGATTACTCACGCGAAACCCATGCTGCAGAAGACCGAGAAGAAAGAAAGCCGCGTGAAAGGCAAGCGGAGCGCACTCCGCGAAGCCGCCAAAGCCCCCGCGGCCTCTGCTCCGACCGAGAACGACACGCCCACGCCTAGTGAGAGCACGTCCGCGACCGAAGGGTCGTCGTCGGCTAAGGAGAGCGCAACCTCGGCGGAGTCCACGTCTGCGTCCGAATCTGAGAACACGAGCGGCGCGGATGCCGACACGGAAGAGAGCGTCACGTCCGAGGAGGAACCCGACAAGGCTGAGAAGGCGCTGGAGCCCTCTGAGCCTGCACCGGATGCGTCCGCTGCGGGCAAGGAAAAGTGGGTGTCCGTCAAGCCACAGCAGTCGTCTGCAGACGCGCCGGCCACGGCCTGAGTCTGTTTTCGTTCGCGTCGAACGTTGAGCGTTGCGGGTTCGCCACCACCCATTGGCGCTTCGCACGGCGCKAGTTAGCGCGACGTCCCCTCTGGATCCCCTTCGCGGTTGTCGATATCCCTGTGTCAGTGTCTGTCCATCCTCGTCCGTGTCCTCCGTCTCTGCTGTACGCTTCGCGGCGCTCGCTGGTCGGCCGGTGAACCTTGTGATATCGTGTGCTCCTGCGTTTCTCTGATGTATAAACCTTGTGATCCTCGGACGGAGCGACGCATAGATGCCCTTCCTCCCCTTGGCTGTGCCATGTGTACCTACGATGCTCACGATGTTGACGTCGGCGCTTTGATGTATCCCAAGTTTACGCATGTTCTTCGACGAAATACACGAATTTGTATAGCCTTATAACTTGCAGTGCAACAGTGCAACGGTACCTCTAACCACGCAAGGGCTCTCAGATCAAGAGGGTTTGTGCCTGCACTTTTTCATTACCCAGATGTACTAAGCAGGTGAGATGGGGTCATGACCATGGGATATTGTACGGTATGTTGCAGAGCGGGGAACCAAGGTACGACAAAGCAAACTCTAGTAGCAATCATTACGAAAGCATGTATAACTTCATCCCAGCGAGTTGCGCATCACGATAACCTCCACGCATCGCTCCGCCATCATAATTGGATCGCATTACGTCGACTTAAGCGTGACTTCAGAGAGCGTCTTAAACGCATCGCGGTACGCGTCGAGGAGAGCCTTCACACGCGCACGCTCGGCGACGAGCGCCTCGTCCTCGTTCAAGAGGTCGCCGAAGAGCTCGGGCTTGTAGAGCGACGCGACGAGGCGGTTCTGGACCTGCTGCGACGTGTTATTTACGAGCAGGTGCATGATCGCCTTCGGGACGAGGTCCTGGATCGTCTGTCGTACTATATTGAAGTACGACTGGATGAGCGAACGGATCAGGTTCGTCTCCATCTCTTCGCGCATCGTCATGTGTCCGCTGCTGTCCGATGAGGCCTGTGGGGCTGTTGAGTAACGGGGCACAAGAAGTTGGCACGTATAGAGAGCACGCACCGCCTCGATGTGCTTGCCCAAACTCTTCATGTCGAACGCCGCATTGTTCTCTATCGACCGCTTGCCCGCCATGAGACCCGTCTCCAGCGCTGGGTCCGCGCCCGACACGTCCCTGCCCACCGGCGCGACGCTGTGCACCGTGTTCGCGCGCTCAACCGTCGAACCCGCCAACGGTCCGGGGCCATTCTGCCCGAAAAAGTAGTTGAGGAACGTCTCCTTGGCCGTACCACTCCCATGGCCGGGCGCATTTGATGCTCCCGAGACGTGCCTGGACGAACTGTGGTGGCCCTTCGGGGAGTGATGCCGGTGTGATGAGGACCCTACCGTCCCAGGAGCAATGGGAGGTGCGGATGCGGCACCACGCGAGCGATCTTGCGCTATAGATGATACGGAGCGCGCGTCCCGGCTGGATGTCCCATTGAGCGTAGGCTCGTCCGTCGACTCATCGTCGTCTTCTTGCGAGGGGGAGCCGTTGATAGACTCTATGGAAGCGGTCTGCGAAGGTTCGATGTGTTTGTGCTACAGCGTTCAACGCGCAGCTCGACAATAGAAACAAGGTACAACTTACCCGTGGCAGGACTTGTTTCGGAGGTGCTGTGGACAAAGCTGTGGCGGCGGCGGCTGAACCTGAGATGAATGCGGGGTGGTTCGTGTTAATGTACGCTGTCTGTATGTCGATGAGGCTTTGGGTGTACTCGGTCGTGGGACCGAGGCGTTCCCTGAGGAGTTCCGACACGACCTCTACCAGCTGTGCATGTAGCCGAGGGAACCTTTGTAGCTCCTGAATTATCATGAGTTATAGTGACTGCGTTGCCGTAGATAGGAGACATACCGAGCTTGTGCAGTTATGGCAAATCTTCACAAGCTCCTCGTAAACAAGCTCCACGCAGCGCAGACTCGGTGCCTCAAGCAACTTGATCTGTGGCTTCACCAGCAGATCAAACGCAATTTCGGGTACGAACAAGCTCGGACGAGGACCTGTTGAGTTGCGAATCGCAGTCCGGATGTCCTGGTTATCGAGGTTGTGTGTGGCGTCAATTGACTGAAGTGCGTGACCAAAGACGTCATTGAAGATGTAGTATATCCGCGCTCCCCCGGACAACTCCTTCGTCGATATGTCCATGCTGGTGCCCTCGATGGAAGCGACGAAGTCCCTCGCGAATTGCGTCATGAGCCGTAGAATCAAAGCCCCTTGCTGTGAAATTGTCAGCTACACGTGCGCGTCGTATTTAGCNTTTTTGGAGCACACACTTGGTTCTTGTCGCCGTAGATAGCGGCATCACCAAATGAGTTGAGTTCCTGCTGCGCCTGACCCATGAGCGTGTTCAAGCGCGCCTTCATATCGGGGAGCTTGTCGCGAATATGATTCATGAGCACCTGGTTGAGCGTTTTGGCGAGGTAGCGTGTGCCGTTCTTATGAGCAATGTTGCGGTACGCAGGGTGGGTGCGGAAGAACTCGGCCTCAGTCTCCAACGCATCTTGCAACGACTTCTCCGCGTTAATGTCCGCCTGTGAGCGGTTAACAACGCCAATGAAGCCAAGCTTGAGCGGGTAAACGCGTCCTGTGAGGATATCAAGCGCGTTCGTGCCCGCGTCCATGAGGTCGAGTTTCGTGAGCACACCGATGGTCCGCCGGCCTTGCGGGTCAACTTGTCGCGCAAGCTTGAGAGCTTCTGAGTTGGCGAGATCCACGTTCGCGGCAGATACGGCAAGGATGACGCTACACATAGTTGAGGTATAACATCATCTCGGTCAAGCGGACGCACGTACCAATTCGGTTTTGAGATGTAGTCAATGACAAGACTCCGGATCTGTCTTTCAATGTCGCTCGGCTGGTCGCCCACGGGGATCTGCCATGCAGTCTCTAAACACTCATCCGCATATCGAGCCACACCCTCTAGCCACACGCACCTTCGTCAGACCAGGAAGATCCACCAAGGTGAGATCGAGTACATTGGGACTGTATATCCGCAGGTGAATGGGGAGCTTGCTGATTCCTTTGTTCTGGCCGGCAACGCGGAAGGTCTCTTGCTCGATCTCCCGGCGGATTTCGTTGAAGTCGGTGAAGCGTTTGTCAATGTGCAGGAACTGCCCCCACTCTGTATACGTTTGCGTCGGGTTCTCCGTGACGGGCGTGTGAATGAGCTGGAGGACGAGAGGTCTCCGGGTGACAATTCCCGAACCGCGAGGAAGGAAATCCCGGCCGACGATGCTGTTCCGAGGTAAATCACGGTATGAATGTAGTGGAAGGGGAAGTTACGTACGTCTCGAGCACACTAGATTTTCCCGCAGACTGGCTCCCCACCTGTAACGCCCCTTAGTACCGATATGCATTCTCTGTATAGATTGTACATACGACAGCCAGCTGGGGCATGTCCAGCTCCCCACCTGTAGGCGCGTGAGCAGAGGTCAGAGGAACGGAAAGCACATGAAACCGACCTAGGTTTGCGAACGTATCCTGAAGCTTGTTGACGAGTTTGATGAGGTCTGCGTCCATGCTGGGCAGAGCNTATGGGGAGGTCGTGAGGGTCGTGGAGGTCGTTGTCGTGGAGGAAGGTGAAGGATGGCTTGGGCCTGTTTCCGACTGAAAGGCACAAGTCGTGGGCGCTAAAAACGCGTCGCCACGGCCGATACGCGACGCGGCCGGCGCTTACTCCACATTGGCTTGTTCCCCACACTCACAGTCTCGCCTCGCAGCATACACTCACTCCCTCGGCATCTCCGCTGCCTCTGAGCTGCCTGGCCGAGGCGACGCGCAATTGCTGGGCGCAACATGCCTGCACACTACGAGCCTCTAGATCACGAGGAGACCGGCTTCTACAACGACGGACCGTCCTCTTCAGCTACAGGGTATCCTGGCACGGTCAAGCCAGAAACCTACTATGGCGAGGGTCCGTTTGACCCACCGAGTTCAGACGACGAGTCGGAAGAGCTGCTTGAAAAAGGGCTCGAGCGTTCTGGCCGTGTTATAGAGGCCGAAGGCAATCTCGTAGTTGGAAGCGGCAAGGTGCGACAAGCTCATGTGCAATAGCACCGTACCAAGTTATAATGCTCACACCGAATTACTCCTCAAGACGCGGCCAGCATCCGTCAGATACCTTGTCATCGCTCTCGTATCCCTAGTTTCTATCGCAGTCCTCATCGGTATATTCGCTGCAAGGTCTTACACCGGCACAGCATTCCGCATACAGGGCGTTCAACATCTTACATTGGATCATATATTCAATGGCACCTTTGCTGCGCAGAGCAGGAGTATCCTTTGGGTCCCTGAAGGTATGTATGA
The DNA here is from genome assembly GCA_029747595.1 of Trametes cubensis. NCBI lineage: Eukaryota > Fungi > Basidiomycota > Agaricomycetes > Polyporales > Polyporaceae > Trametes > Trametes cubensis. The sequence continues at coordinate 53,495 of JAPEVG010000098.1, forward strand.
ATGTCACGATAATATGGTGTGGTTAACACAGCCTGTGTCCAGCTGGGGATGGGGTGTTCGCGACTGTCGAAGGAGCCTCTATCAACCTTGTGGATTTGAAGTCGAATACCACCAAGGAGATGGTGTCCTTGATCGACGTCAAGGACGTAAGGAAAATCTGCAGGCTTCAAAGGGACCCAAGTTTTGACAGTCACTGTATAGGAGCGCGGCCGGCCACTCAATTGGGCTAGCTGGAAGCTGTCGTCTGACATGAAGTATCTCCTCGTAAAGGCCGACTATAAGAAGGTGAGCACATTATTCATTCTTAGAAATTCTACCGCTATGCTAGGACGTCAGCAGGTCTCGTTTGTCCTATACGTAGCCCTGTACATATTCGTACAGTATGGTTTGACCTGGCCTTGCGGATGAACAGTATGAACAGTCATTACCGTACTGTCTACAGGTGCTCTCTCTATTTCTGATGATCTCTCCTCTTGCATAGTGTAGAGGTTGGGGAACGCAGAGGATACCCTGCATCTGCACCAATGCACTGGAATCTAAATTTCCGCCTAATCTGCTTCACTCCGTTGTCTCGAGCAAAATGATGCTGACTAGATCATCAGCAATGGCGACACTCCAGCTTCGGCAATTATTACGTGCATGAATTTGCGACCAAACGAACTTGGCCGTTGATTCCGCCGAGCAACCCACCCACAACGGCTTACGCCACATGGTCTCCTACGGGCCAATCCATCGCATTTGTGACAGGCAACGATCTCTACGTTGTCCCATCCCCGTCGTAAATCGTTTATACTATGAGATCTTCTTGGAACTTACGCGCTACACAGAGACATCGAATCCCCTATTCGCGTCACTTCGTCTGGTAACGCATCCCTCTTCCATGGCGTGCCAGACTGGGTCTATGAGGAGGAAGTTTTCTCCTCTGATTACGCCCTTTGGTGGTCTCCTGATGCCTCAAAGGTCGCGTTCTTGCGATTCGATGAGACTGCCGTTGACGAGTACACGTATCCCGTGTACAATCCTACAGAAGATGCTCATACTGTCGTTCCCTACCCGGACCACGTAGTGATGAAGTATCCGAAGCCTGGATACAACAACCCACTCGTGTCCGTACACGTATTCCAGCTCGACGAGTATCTAGAGACGATGGAAGAGCTAGGTAGCGGTGCGAACGGGACGGAAGTTGCCCACGGCGCCACGTTGGAGCTCCAGTGGGAGGGCAGGCAGGCGGCGAACAACAGCATCATCTCCGAAGTGGCGTGGCTAGCCGACAATACGCTGCTTGTGCGCGAGGTGACACGTGCAGCGGAAGCCGGCAGCGTTGTCTTCTTCGACTTGGGAAACGACCCTGCGAACGTTGGCGAGGTCGTCCGCAAATTGGGAAAACATGGGGAGCAGGGCGACGATGGCTGGATCGACCCGGTATGTTCATCTGCAGGGTAGTAAATCATTACGCTTACACCCTCCTCAGATTCAAGCCATCTACCCTCTATCACCCTCGCTTTCCCCAGATGGCGTGCCTGCCTACCTCGACATCGTTCCCACTCCCGAAGGTTACAACCACATCGCTCTGTTTAGCCCCGCCAACTCGAGCACACCCCGTTTACTCACCTCCGGCCAATGGGAAGTGACGTCTGGCATCCTGGCTGTTGACTCGGATCGCAGCCTTGTATATTTCCAAGCCGCAAACCCGTCTTCCACTCAACGCCATATCTATTCCGTTGCCCTTCCGAAGCTTGCGGGGGAGGCACAGGCAGAGCTAACAGCGTTGACGGATACCTCAAGCCCTGGGTACTACGATGCGAGCTTCTCGCCCAAAGGTGCATTCTACTTGCTTAGCTACAAGGGGCCGCATGCACCATGGCAGCGCATAATCCATGTCGGCGACAAAGGTAAGATACAATTCTTACACCATGTGTGCGGTCTTGTGATTGAGTGCCGGGCGTTGCTAGACTTCGACTATGTGCTCACCGAGAACCCTCAACTCAATGCCACGCTCGCACAGTACGAGCTACCCATCGTGACACATTCTACCATCGAGAGTGATGGCTACGGTACGTTATCGCGCGTTCTTGTCCCTCAATGCAGCTGAACATAATGTGTCACAGAACTGAACGTCCTGGAAATGCGTCCGCCTCGCATGGACGACTCGGGACGGACCAAATACCCAGTACTCTTCCGGGTCTACGGCGGACCCGGCTCCCAGATGGTAGACGTGCGCTTCCAACAAGACTGGCACGCATACCTTGTCACCGAGCTGCAGTACATTGTCGTCGTCGTGGACGGGCGTGGGACGGGCTTCCGCGGGCGCTCGCTGCGTAATCCGGTGAAAAACAACCTCGGACGATGGGAAACTACTGACCAGATCAATGCTGCGAAGTTATGGGCGGCCAAGGAATATGTGGACCCGAAGCGGATCGGAATCTGGGGATGGGTCAGTTATACGACCCCTACATTCTTGCTGTACTGATACTGATACGATCATCAGTCCTATGGTGGTTTCATGAGCTCCAAGGTCATTGAGGCTGATGCCGGCGTGCATTCGTTGGCTATGGCTGTAGCTGTGAGTAGCCTCGACCACACGTTAGCAATGAATCATTGACTCTTCATTCCTCGTAGCCCGTGACGAGCTGGCGGCTATACGGTGAGAACCGTCGACACTACTCCTGCTCTAATGTACATATTGCTCACGCCCGTTCCTCTAGATTCGATATATACAGAACGTTACATGAACCTCCCTGCTGTCAACCCAGAAGGCTACGTGACTGCGTCGATCTCCAACGCCACAGGCTTCCACCGCGCCGACTTCCTGCTCGCGCACGGAAGCGGAGACGACAACGTGCACTTTGCGAACTCGGCACACCTCCTCGACATGCTCACGGCTGAGAAAGTGCGCGGGTTCCGCTTCCGGATGTTTACCGACAGGTACGTAGGCAATCCGCGCTGACCTCTGACGCTGTGTTCATACTGACCTGGGCTTGCAGTGACCACAGCATATATCGTAGAGGCGCGAACAGGGAACTATATGAGTTCATGACGGAATTCTTGATTGAGAAGTGGGGAAAGGGTGGCAAACGGCGTACCTGGTGATATTATAGACTGGACATAAGCTATACCCTTATATCTTACTCCTCTTTCCCTCTTGATTCTTCTTAACTGTGCAACCCAAGCGTCGTCAACAATGCGCAAGATGCTATATACCCACTTTAACAAACGCAGCTACTGAATATGCTACAGCCTCATCATCAAGAGCTCACTACTAGTCTCATTGATCATAGCCACACCGTACAAGCTATCGGTAACGACATAGTCCCAATGTTTTACAACCTGGTAATACACCAAACTAACAGATAGGACTTCACCCCAAACGGGACACCAGGCACGGTCTCCAAGTATTTCCTCTCCGAGTCCCGCAAGATCGCATCCACCTTCACCGTACCCTTCCTGAAGATCTGCCCGTCCCACAGCTCCGCCCAACTCTCTGGCGAATGACAGAACATCGGCCCCTTCCTACCCACACGGAGCTGCGTCCCCGTCTCCGTGCGGTACCCCTTCTCCTTCCGTCCACCGTGCGATCCGAGGATCATCGACCCGGGCTCGGGGGAGAGCAGCCCCGCGAGAGCCTGCGCGAGCTGGAACTGCTGCTCCTCGTCGAAGAGGTGGAAGAACGAAGACGCGTGGATCGCGGAGACATACCTCCTGAGCGGGTTGAGCGACGTGAGCGTCGATAGCTGCGGAACGGGCGTGTCTGGCGGCGCGTAGAACGGAGGCACGATCGCGAGGTGTGCGGGGTCGAACGCGTCCCCGGCAACGAACGGGACCGGGAACGTTTCAGGCGTGGATCTGAAGAGCTTGTGGCCCAGTTCCCAGAACTCTGCTTTCCGCATAAGTCGCGGTGCGCATGGATCGACCGAAGATCCGAAGAAACACTACCCACCAGGATGCAGGTCGGACGCGACGACGTTCTCAACCGGATAGCCGTCGTACACGGCTTTCCGGATATCGTTGCCAACTGCGGAGCCGAGCCGTGAGTATGGTACAGGTTCCATGTGAGTGGATGTACAGTTGCTTTCGCTCTCGACTTACAACAGCATCCAATGTCCAAGAATATCGCGCCCTTGCGTTCCTTGCTGAGCGTGAGGAGCAGCTGGTACGCCGGTAGCCGTCCTAGCTTCAGGCTACCGGCGCGTGTGGCATAGCACCAAGGTCAAAACCACGAGATAACAGTACGACCCACTTTATGAACGAGAACCTGCGGATGCAGTGGTACGGGAAGATCTTATCATCCGACAACGGCAAGTTCAGCCACTCCTGCGCGAACTCCTATGAAAGAGACTCCGCACCGCATATGCCTCTGCTTGTACGGCGAGGATGTGTTCCTTGAGTGCCTCCGGGTCTTGTATGCCTGTAAGCGACTTCATGAACTCCAACGCTTCATCGTCAATCGAGTACAAGCTTGGGTCGAGCGCGGCCAGCGGCGCGTGCGTCGCGGTGGTAGGAGCGTCGCTCATTGTGAAGTTGGGTAGTCGAACGACGGCTGGGTTGGAGCAGTGCGTAAGTGGGATCGCCGAAGGTTATCGACATATCATGCATCATACGTGTGTATATATAGCACTTCCAGCTGCACCTTGGTTTGATTCGGCCGTGTTGTGGTGTGAAAGCGGCATCTCACGTGTGCACCAGAACGCGGAGTTTGGACATTTGGTTAACGTCCATTTGGGTCTCAATACGGTGGATGCGTCGATGTGAGGCAGTACTAGATATAGCTACCGCTAGTTCTGACATCGTTAGTTAGTATACCAATACAACAGAGTGGCCGTACAGTAGGAGAAACAGTGTCCGCCATGCCCGCGATCTTCTAGAGTCTATGTCTAATTCTAGTATCATCGAACCCAGAGGAAATAGCGACCGACCGACAAAACCGTTATGCCCATCCAATCCTATAATGCATATACTCCACTTCGCCGCCTGCTCGGCGATCTTCTGTCTCGCAGAGAATCGACTCGACGTCCAGAATACACAGCTCTATCCCCTGGCCGTCGTCGGTGCTGCGAGAAGGCGGAACGCGCGGGAAGACTTCTTCAATAGCACGCGCCTCCAAGATGTGAGTAGGCCGTAGAGGGATGAGGAGGTGGAAGCAAGGACGCGCGCCGCCGGCCGTGGGGCGCCTAAGAAGAGCAGACACGGTGTTGCGGATCCAGCGGGCGTGGGCAGTCTCATAGACGATATCGGCCCCGAATATGACGTCGAATGGCTCGTCAAGGGGTGCGTCCAAAGTAGGGGGACATGATGCCTCTTCAGCGAAGATCGACCAATCAAGAGCGTGGGCGCTGAGAGACACTCCGCTTGCAATGCCGTCCGGGAAGTTCGCCTTGATATTGTGGATCAAGTTCTCGAGCACGGCAGGATGATAGTCCGTGGCCACTATCGTGGAGACCTGTTGGGTCTTGTTGAGAATTGCAGAGAGCAGTTTTGCTGAAGCCAAGCTGACGAGTCCAGTCCCAGCGCCAAGCTCGAGAATACGGAGACCAGCTTGGTTGTTGTCCGCACTTGGGAGGAGACCAAATCTCTGCGGAGTCTCCGCAATCATCTCCGCGAGGAGGCACGCACTTCCCCAAGTGTGCGCGCCGACCGTGGCAGCGTCGGATTCCACTGAAATCGGGATGTCCGTCAGCCGGACCTCAATTGGCGAGTCGAGGAGAGGAGTGCCAAACGAAAATCTGCGGGTGACAGTCCCGGCAGCAGCCGTTCCTGCGCAGACTGCAAGGAGGGATGCTGCATTTCGGATGAGCACGTCCACCTTCTCTTCGAATGCCGCAAGATCAGTCCGCTCGTCCTCAGCAGACTCGTCCTGTATGAGCGAGGCCTGCGCGATGAGCCCGGTGAGCCAGCGGACTGTGTAAGCCCTCTCGAACTCGTCCGAGCGCAACGCTGTCAACGCATCCTCGTCCTGGCTAGCACCATCCGACCTCTTTTGACCGAGCTTGCGGTCGACGCGACGAGTACCGCGCACCGGGGGATTGTAGATCGTACGGAGGTATTTGACGAGACCCTCGAGGACGTCGACCGAATTCTCGTGGATCCTCCGGATAGGTGGTAGGCGAGCGGACGGGGCAGAGAGGAGGGTCATGAGGATCGACAGCTTGGCTGGAGTGTGCTGACCGTAGATGCTCGTCGTGGTTGCATGAAGAGCTGTCGTCGTCGTCTTCGTCGTCGGCGTCGGGCAAACTCTCCAGATTCTTCGTTCTCCGGGCCGGCGCTCCGATTGCTCGAATACGTTGAAGCGCCCTCGCAGGCGCCTGCCAACACTTGGACCTGGATATCAACCTGATGGTATGGTACATTGGTACCAACGACAACCGTATGATGGAGAATCGCGTAAACAACCCTCCCTGTGTGCTAAAACACGCTTCTCAAGACCGTCTAAACCGCTCGTTAGCGGTAAGCCGTTGGAGACCGAGCGCTGATGAAGTTTTCAAATACCAGATAACATGACTTGGGTACCGTGCTCACCGTTGCTGCTTGCCCAACAAGTCGATACGGGCAACATGTCCGCTGCAACTCCGTAGACGGTCCTGACTTTTTGCTTCCTGCCATCATTTGTCGGGTTCAAGCTGGGCTCAGAAAGCCCGAGAGTACGGTCTCACTATGTCGAGCGAAGATGCGGACATGGCTCAGCTCATACTCGCTGCCGAAAGCTTGTAAGCCCCGTAGCGTGATCCTTGCCCTTGATGCCTTTTGTTGATCTCAGCAACCATGGCGCAGTTTTGACGAAAATTGTTGCGGCTTTGCAGTGACAGGTACTCCGACCGTCAAGTACTTGGACGGCTTGCAAGGCTCTGATCGTATCCTACAGCTGTCCTGTGCTATGAGTACCTAATCACCATGGACCGTGAGGTGGCCCTCTTCTGGAAACGGAAGCCGACAGGAGCCTCAATTCTGTTTTTTGCGAACCGCTATCTCGCCCTGGCCCTCAGTCTGTTCACTTCGGTGTTCAATGTATTGCCGTATGTGTCTATTCAGGTGAGCACGTACCACGCTTGTGCCCAATTACTCTTGCTGACGTATTGCGTCGCAGAGGTGGGCAACAGCTATAACTAGGGGATCTGTCTCGTCAGTTCTAATCCATTTGTCATGTTGATAGCTGCCGAAACGTCGTCTACGCAGCACAGATCATGGACGTCTGCCAATACATACCTTGGGCACGTACGTCACATTTCTGCGCTCCACTCGCCCCCTGCTCACAATAGCTGCACCATAACGACATGAACGCCAGTTTTCTCGAGCCTCCGTGTATTTGCATTGTCACGGAGTTGGCTGTTGGTGACAGTTATGATGCTCCTCTATGGTGTATACTTCGGATTCAGCCTGGTACGAGTGACTGTCATTGGCTACCAAGTCAGAACCTCACATGAAGACTCTTCAGGCGGCTTTTCACTGGCTAACGTATTACTGGGGAGGGGGACAAGGCAGCAGCTGCGCAATTGTGTTCACGATGTCAGTGGAGATGGTCAAAAAGTATGCTCGTCTACCAACATTTTCGCAATATCGAAGCTCACCTTTCATCTCAGCTGTACGTGGGGCATGCGGGCCGACGTCGCATCGCATTCTGACTAATATCTGCTCTAGTCACGATCGCATGTCGCTCTGCACTCATAGCGGCAGACGCCCTAGTGATGGCTGTCACTTGGCACACTACATCCAAGATGGACCGCCTGACCCTGCAGATAGGTCGTTGGCCTTCTTTCGCTCACACTCTGTACAGAGACGGTTAGTCAAACCCGCGTAGTCTCAACCTTTCTTTGACTCATATATGAGCACGATTTCAGGCGCTGTTTACTTCGTGTGAGNCCCCCCTTTCGTATCTGTATGCTTCAGTCGGACATGGCTCAGAGCATGTACAGTGTGATGCTTGTTCTGAACGTGCTGCACCTGACATTCACGGTTTGTCAAGTAAGTTGCTTATCAGCCTTACGTTGTGCTGCAAACACTGGAACATCGTTCCGGCACTGCAGCTCTACACTGACGGGCTGTTCCCGATCAGCTACGTGACGATATTCACGGAACCGTACGTATCACCCTCAGTTCATCGTCCATCAAAATTTACGGCTCTTACTCACCAGCTGTTCTCACACTGCCAGGCTCACTTCGATCCTCGTCTCCCGATTCCTCCTCAACCTTCAAGAAGTGCATCGAGACCTTGGCCATGGCGCTACAGACGCAACGTCCGGCTCGGACACCATCAATGGAGGAACCATGCATTTCGCGCGTGTCATCGGGTCTTTGGGGTCGTCCCTCGCTGCAGGCAGCCGGCCTTCATCTGAGCCTGAAACAATCTCGCTCACTGACGCATGGGATAGTAAGTGTGGTACGGATGTGGAAGCAAGGCCCTTTCCCGACGCTGAAGGATATAACCCTCGGGGAGCGAATGAAATGCAGGGGCGTGGAGATGTCGATGAAATTCCGCGTTCGTAACGCAAATTGCAGGGAGTAGCGGCAGTAAAGGTGCTCACTTTGCTTTGTCTTCTCATTACTGACATTTGGTCCTTCCTCATGCAGCAACGTCCTATTGCTACCGATGAACCAGTCACCTATGGTCGTGGCGCAGACGTTCCAGTTACGCCTGATAATCCCGTTGAGATATGGCTCTAGCACGCGGTCACGTGTGCGCGTCCAGTACAGAACGTTAGAGTCAGACCAAACGACTCGCCAGGCGGCTGGTGCCGGCCGCGACCTCTGATACGTGTGTTTACGGGATGGGCACTCGTTTGAGCAGCACAGATGCCGTACTTAGAACAAGGGCTTAGGGGTATTCGAGGCCGCTTCTCTTGCACCGAGTCATCCCTACAACTTATAACGGGATACCTCTCGGCGTGAAGTCTCACTCTGCTGAACCTCTTCCTCGCTCCAGTCCGACCATTCTCGAGCTCGCACTTGGGTAGCCTGCATACCTTTCGTCTCACCGTTCATAGACTCACACTCAACGCGGAAAGGCGGGATCAATACCCTCCCAAGCCGCCAAACGCCGGCATTTAAACTCAAGTTGCCACTTACGCGTCTGAGGACCCGAATCATATGCGGATACGATCGCGGCTAGCCTACTTTCTGTGAGGCGCGCATTTTGAACTAGATCTCAACTATATCTCCAACCTACCCCTTGTCGACAACTTGAACCTGAACGACCATGGCTGCTGTGATGCTTAACGACGACCTCTTAGCCGAACTCATTACATACCTCAGCATCCGCGACGCGCTCGCGTACGGCGCGACGTGTTCGTTCCTGCGGCCCCCGTCCATCCGCCACGCCGTGCGCGACGTCACGTTGGACTCCGCAGACGCCGTCGCGAAGTTCAGCGCGTTCATGCTCTCCAAGCCCAGCGAACGCCTCCCGCACCTCCGCAGGCTCTCCGTCAAAGCCGGCATCGCCAAGAGCTCGCATGGGCTGTTCACCGCGCTCCCGCCGCTCGCAGGGCTCGTCCTGCGAGCGTTCAAGCTCGAGCACCTGTCTCTGCAATGCGCAGAACTGCTCCTGTCCATAGAGCCCCTGTTGTCGTACGCRATCACGGTCCACYCCCAGCTGACTTCGCTCGAGCTCTCGACCACCGGCGAGCACACCCAGACCGTGCTCTTGAAGATGCGCTGCGCGCCAGCTCTGAGGCACTTGGCACTGCTTGAGCGCATCTACATCCCGCAAGCAGCGCCCTCGGGGAAGATAGACCTCCCTCCGCTCCCGTGTCTCGAGACGCTCGTGCTTGACGGCCTCAAGGTTCTCCCTCCTCGCGCGACACTGCGCATGCTCGTGCCGGCCCTGCGCGAGCTGCGCGTGAGCAACATCAAGTTCAGAGACCCCGACCCCGCATCCGGGGCGTGGTGGCCAGATAAGCTCGCCCATCTGAAAGGCGACATTCCCTCGCTCGCGTCACTGCGCATCCAGCGCCCGGTGCGCTCATTAGAGGTGGACGTCACGCTGGAGAAGGAGGAGGAAGAGGAGGAGAACGAGAGAGTGTGGGACCCCGCACCGCTATTTGACGTCTTCCAGCGCGCGTCGCCGGTCGAACTGAGCATCGGGATGCAGTCGGTCCTGGACCTCGCGTTCTGGCAGACGTATGCATCCGCGTTATCCCGCTTGCGGTGCTTGAAGCTCGTGGTCGAAGAAAGCCACCGCAACCATCCCGAGATCGCCAACTGGCTGGTACGTACCTGATAGAATGCGTCTGAGGCTTGTGCTGAACAGAGGGGGTTACCGACAGGAAAACATAACGAAGCCGGCGCCGACCGGTCTACGGGTGGTTCTATCATCCAGGGAGTTCTGCAACGCGGGGCCGTCTGTATGGGTTCCTGGACGGGGTTCTTTACCAGGCTTTCCGGCGTTATCAGGCCTGATATAGATTACTACAAGCATGTCAATGGTATCGAAAATGTACGTGTTATGAAGGGGAGGTGTGCAGCGGTGGACGAGAACTCGTAGTTCTACAAAATGGGCGTTACTTGCAAGACCCCACTGAATGATAGTACGTGTGGCCGTTTGGTGTGGTGGGCAGCCGACCATCCGAGCGAAGAAGGGAGGCAATGTGGCGCCCAAGCGGCAGAGAGTGATATGAAAGAATGGCGAAGGTTATCGGTTGACGATGGTTGTCGCGCGTTTGCTGACGAGCTGAGAGGTCTGGATGCACCCCTGCAGAAAGCGGAGTAATCGGAAGAATTATTGCATGAGTTATAGCGGCCATACCTATACTCGACTTCTATACAGTATCAGGGTATCCCATGAGACATCACAGATCAGCACCAACCCTATATCGCGCTGCTGCTGGTACTATGCTTGTACGCGGGTGTCTTCGCCAGCGCCGACACTATCTCGCTGATGGCGCATCTCAGGGGCGGACTCGTCGACATCGCGGCCGTCGTCCAAGTCGTAATCGTAGTACTGCGTGTTCGAGCCTATCGATGTAGGTTCCAGCGGCGCGCCGATCGAGCCAACCACTCGCGCGAAGCTGAGAGTCCCGCCGAACGACGTATCGAAGTGCATCGAGTCTGATGGGTCGAGCCTGAGTGATTTCCGGTTTGTGCTCTGGAGGTCGAGGAGGAAGCGAGACACGAGGACAGCCGTAACACTGGAGAGAGAATAAGCACGTTTATGAGCGTCGCACAGGCTTGGAGGGGGAGAAGGATTAGAAATGGCGGGGAAAGTCACGCACGGTTCTGTGAACGTTGTGACCTGACTTGATGGGTCGAACGGGATGACGAACTGCAGTGCGACATTTGTTCAGGATGCCCCGAGGCACGCAGCAATATAATCAGCACTCACGGAAAGCATGGTGAACGTCAGATGGAGGACATTCAGGATTACGAGCACCCTGATAGTCAATTCAGCACTGGAACTACAAACGTTGTGTTCATACTCGTGAGAGGTCACTTACACAAAGTAAATGACACCTATACGTCAGACGGTCAACATCGAGTCCCGATAACACGAATCACGACACTGACCATCACGAAGCAATACTGTAGCAAGGGAGAGCGGCCGCCGTGACTCAATGTGGCTTATTAGTCCTCTCCGGTGCATGGTCGCGAGCGTGACGATGATGACAATGGTGTCCGCTACTATGAGTGATACTCTTGACACGATTGTCACTGTAGAGGAATTCAGTACGAGTGAACCGCCGTCGCTTGTGATGGACGTACACCTGTGGGGGCGCTCTCAGTGACTTTGTCTGGACATCGGAATGATGATAACTGACGCCTTGGCCTGACCCACTGTGAGCGAAACTTGCACCAGGCATCCAAATATAGGATCGTGTGAGCCGGAGAGACCGAAATGATATTGCGTCTAACAACGGTCAACGCTCGAGTCTAACCGATGGAGTACACGGAACGACTCACGAAATTGACGACCATAGGCACGATCGAGAGGAGGAACACGACAGTAGGCAGGAACCACTTCTGACCGTTGAGCGCGTATACGCGAAGACCAGAGAATGCTGATATACGTCAGTACCTCCAACTCAGGCTCTCCCATGTCGAGCCAGACGCGTACCTGCCCAAGGAAGGTATTGTAGAAAGTGGAACACGGATTGCACCTTGACCATTAAAGCGCAGCTATTGGTACAAAGTTCAGAAGGAAGAGAAGCCAGGGCGGAACGGTGATGTAATACCTCTGTAGATCATCAATCAGCTTGGGCGTCGCGCGCATGGAGACCAGGAACTCACAGAGTCGGACATGGGTATATACTCGCACATGACGAGGATGTATCCAAGTAGCGGGAGGTATCTATTGCATATAAACAGCGCGGCCGCGCCGGTCATTTTGGGCATCCAGAAAAGCTCCACTTCGCTGTCGAAGGTGATGAGGAATTCATATGCCAGAAACGCTACCAGGCGATCCGGCGACGGCAGTAAGCAAACGAGCCTGTCAGCAGTATGCAGCCATGGTCTTACCCATCACCGCTACGAGACAGCGGTTGTCCAGGTATCTGCGTGGTGAGGGGATTCGAGGTTCAATCTATGGCGCAGTCAACCAAGCGGTGGAAGGTACGCACAAACTCTCATACACGTCGATCGTGGTGGCGATCGCATCCTGCGAAGACATCGCAATGGAGGAAGGGCTGGCACGACGCGGAAGAGAACATCAGGGGCGACGCTGCGTTATAAATGTAAGGGCGAGCTCGTGAATGTGTAAGCTCTGCACGCGCACGATGTAGAGGAATTGCAGCCACCCTGTTTCCGCAACTTGCCATCGCAACCCCATATGAACTAGTGCAATCATCTAGACTTATCTTTGTCAGGCTCGCGCCGAAAGGAAATCGGGCGATAACAGGGCGCAAGAGCTAAGGATTTGGTGATCGGCAGGCATAGTTGGTAGATCAGCGGATCCACGAACAACTGCACACATGCATAGCCCCTGACAGTGTATTTGAACAAGTCCCCCTCTCTAGGCGCCCACCGCGGAAGACAACCATCGGCCGCGGACATAAAGGTAGAGGTTATGGCCTCTGCTTTCTGCCTATCCAGCCACACGCCTGCTGTACGCTGGGGTAACGTCCCGAGTGGTGATTAACATTCCGGAGGTGTGAGGGCCACCGTGCAGCAAAGACTGAATATCGAGTATGCAGCGAGGCGAGAAGCAGACTTGAGCGCAGCTTATCGGCCTCCATGGCCAGGCACTTTGGAAGATGTTTCGTACTATGATTTTCGCCCCGTTCGCTGAGCCTCGGATGGTACTTGTCGCTGAATGCAGTGCAGTCATAGGGGCCCGGATGTCCGTGTGCGCGCGTTCTTCCGAAGTCAAGATAGAGTGCTCTACTTTCCCATCAAAGCCGGAAGACATAGTAAAAGGTAGCCTAGCTTACCACTGTAGAGTCGACGTACCATTTGCTGAGGGTAAGGCCACAGACCAGCATCGTGGTGAATGCGAGAGTAGACGCCCGTGCAGATCGGAGTGCTATCGGGGGAGGGTCGTGAGAAATCGGAATACGGGCTTCCCACGGTAGGCAGACGCTGGAGAAGGAAGAGGTCACCGTCGACGTCGACCGCCAGCACTTCACCTTCATCGTCCATGGCGTCCAGGATTGCCGTTTCGTCCCTCAGGGCGTCAGGTACGGCCCCAGAGTCCTCTATTTACGCGCCAGTCACCGACATCCATGTCTTGCAGCCTCCCGAGTCCGGCCTCAGGTCGTCTCTGCCGTCCCTCGGGCTCTCACCGCGTGAGTGCCTAGCTCCCGCTCTGATTGCAATCCAGCCCGTTTCCTGACTCCAAATTCGCATATTCGTCTCGNAAAAAATTGCGATTGAAACAATGGGGGTCGTGCAGCCGTGGCATGGCGAGCTCGTCCAGCAAGCCCCCGCCGGAGCAGCGCGCGGCGGAGGTCATCAACACCCTCCCTTCCTCCCCCAACCTCGTCACGAAAACTGGTTCCGTCATCCTTGGCACGGGTCTCCTCGCCACCGCCATCTCGCAGGAGCTCTACGTCGTTAACGAGGAGACCGTCATTGCTGCCGGATTCTTCATCCTTATTTCCTTCATCTACAAGGTACGTCTCGTCTTGCTCTGCACTTGCATGCGGTTGTGGTGCGGATCATGGCGCGGTATGGTCCCCCCAAGCGCTCCATACTAGTGCAATATGTCTGGTTGGCCATCCTCCATGCGAATTACCGCACTGCTTCCACTTTRMSTCTGAACCACGCGCTGACTATTTTTGCACTGTAGGCCGTGAAGGAGCCCTACCGGGACTGGGCTGAGGGCCACATCAAGCGTATCAAGGACATCCTGAACGCGTCCCGCGCGGAGCACACCCAGGTCGTCAAGGACCGCATCCAGTCTGTTGAGCAGATGAAGGATGTCGTCTCCATCACCGAGGGCCTCTTCGCGCTCTCCAAGGTGCGTTTCGTGCMAAAGTCCACATCCACACGGACTGCGTTCTAAACATTATGGAACACTATGTAGGAGACCGCCAAGCTCGAGTCCGAGGCGTTYGTCCAGCGCCAGAAGGTCGCGCTCGCGTCGGAGGTCAAGGCTGTCCTCGACAGCTGGGTCCGCTTCGAGCAGCAGGCGAAGGAGAGCGAGCAGGCGGACCTCGTCAAGGCCGTCGTCGAGAACGTGCTCAAGAACCTCAACAACGAGAAGACGCAAAAGGAGATCCTTGCTGGCGCCGTTGCCGAGATTGAGCGTGCGTATTCTTTGCCCCCTGGTTTTGCCATTAAGTRRTTCGGACTGACGGACGTTCGATCTCTCAGAGCTCGTCAAGAACAAGGCTATCTAAGTACATGTAGTGAGCATGTCGTGCCATTTGTAGATCAGCTGAATGGACTGCGTGCGCTTTATGCTACACATTATAATCTAYTTCGATGGCCCTTGGCTACCANCCNAC